>OZ017740.1:89947724-90247724 GCA_963969285.1 Odontomyia ornata
CTATTCTTCTTAAAAACATTTTTTACTTCTAGTTCAAAATTTAATAAAACTGACAGTGGCGGTTTTTCCAAAAAGCCCTTTATACATATATATATATATATATATATATATATATATATATATATATATATATATATATATATATATATATATATACATATATATACACTACCGGTCAAAAGTTTGAGACCACTAATAAAAACTTTTGTTATTAGTGAATATTTTAGAAAATATTGGTGATAAATAGTAATCTGCACACCTGCATATTCTATTGTTCATAAAGATTGCCTAAAAGCTAATTCTTTTGTATAGAAGCCAAGGAAAGGGCAATAAACAAGCATTGTATCTAAACATCAATGTTAGCCGCGGAAGAGGTAGGCCGACAGATCAATTGTTAAAAATTTATTACCTCATTACCACAGCTTGCGCTTCTTTTTTTTACATCAACTTACAATACAATTGTTCTAAATTCTCAAAATATTTTTAATTATTATTTTAACCTTGCATTTGTCTGGTTATTTACAGTTATCCACAGTTAGTCTGATCTTGTGGTTCCTACAGTCAAGACATCTCTAAAATGGGAAAAGTTCCGGAAATGAGTGCTGAAACGCGATCTGCCATCGTTGTTCTCCACAACGAAGGCAAATCTGAACGTCAGATAGCGAGTCAACTCAAGTTATCGAAGACTTGTGTTTATGGCACTATTGTGCGCTACAAACAAACCGGCAATAATCAAGATCCTCCGCGCTCTGGGAGACCAAGAGCTACAACTTCTAGTGAAGACAAATTTATTGTGGTGACCAGCAAGCGGAATAGACGTCTGACAGCCCCAGAAATTCGTGTAGATGTCAACAAATCTCGGGAAAAACCTGTGTCAGTGTCTACAGTGCAAAGACGATTGCGAGACGCCAAGTTGTTTGGCCGCGTTGCTGTGCGTAAACCTCTGTTAAAACCGCAGAATAAAAAGAAACGGATGCATTGGGCCCTAACCCATCGAGACTGGACCGAAGAAGACTTCAGAAAAGTTCTTTGGAGTGACGAATCAAAATTTGAAGTGTTCGGGTCAAAAAGAAGAATTTTCGTCCGACGCTCCGCCGAAGCAAAGATGATGCCGCAGTGTGTAGTGCCGACTGTCAAGCATGGTGGCGGATCTGTTATGGTCTGGGATTGTTTCTCTGGCTATGGGATTGGAAATCTAGACCAAATCAAAGGCATAATGAAAAAGGAGCAATATAAAGAAATTTTGGAGAAAAACGCCATTCCCTCCGGAATAAAGTTAATCGGCCGTGGATTTATTTTCCAACAGGACAATGATCCAAAACATAGTTCGAAATTATGTAGAAGCTATTTAGACAAAAAATAGTCGGAAAAAGTATTAGAAAACATGACCTGGCCACCTCAAAGCCCCGATCTTTATCCCATTGAACTTTTGTGGGAAGAACTCGATCGAAACGTTCGGAAACAGTGTCCATCTTCACGGCAGGCCATGAGGAATGCATTGGAGGAAAGCTGGAATCATATCTCGCAAGAGACTAGAGTTAAATTAATTGCTCGTATGCCTAGATTAAAAAGAAGTCATAAAGTGCAAAGGAGGATATTTCGACGAAAAATCTGTTTAAACTCTCTTGTGTGTATTTTGTTAAGAACACTGTATTCGTCAAGACTTCTTTGTTTTTAGTTTTAGATCTTGTGTGTAAAATGATAATAAATCCAGTTTTCCATAAAGTTTTAAATATCTTGACTTTTATTTGTTTTCTCATATTTTTTCATAGTGGTCTCAAACTTTTGACCGGTAGTGTATGTATATATATATATATATATATATATATATATATATATATATATATATATATATATATATATATATAAAGATATATATCTATATGTAACTATATATGCACATATATATATATATATATATATATATATATATATATATATATATATATATATATATATATATATATATATATTATAAAGATCCACATATATATATGTATATATATATATATATATATATATATATATATATATATATATATATATATATATTACCCCACAGATAAGATGTGAAAATAATAAAATTATTCGCAAGAAAATCCCACCAGAATATCATATATTAGCACGAATAATTTTGTGACTTTCTTTTTGTAGTAGGAAATTTATTTGCATGCGCTGCATTCTCATAAACTTGTATCTCCAAGAATACGATGAACCTCGTCATATGATGAAGAGCTAATTTTTGCCCCCAATTTCGAAATTATCGAACCTATGCGTCTGATTACAATAGCGGTAAAAGCTCGTGGCTTCACTAATTTTGTCTTTCGCCCTCTCCTGTATGTACCTCTATGGGTCCCATGTTGACTTAGGTCAGGAATTCCGTGTGGATGTAGGTCAACGCAAATACCCTGGAGAGTGACGCAATTGTTTTATAGTGCATCCTACTTAAGACAAGAAATATTTCTCGGTAGATTCACTGAGCTCTACTTTAGGACGTTGCTTCGCTTACACTAAGCGGTATTGAATTGCTATTCAAAATCTTTCCTCTTCGATAAAAATTTACAACGTTTCGTTGAAAGCTTAATGTTACTTTGATTTAACAATTGTTTTATTTTTTACATGAAATTTCTAATTCCTATTATCAGCGCTAGCTTGTTAAAGTTTATTTTTGAAAACGAGTAAAACTTCAATGCAAAGTTAAATTTTATACTATTGATTTGGGGTTTCATTGGAATGTAGCTACCTAGGGGTGCAGAGCCTAATGACATGCTTGCCAGCAACTTTTGGCCCGAATTTTTAATAATTTTCTCGCTGGATACAGTTGTAATAGTTTTGGGGGTGGTACTGTTCGCATTGGCAGTGACAATATGACCTATATTATCCGTATCGATATTATCGATTGCTTTTAATGTTTGAATTTTGCTGTTATGAATCTCACATTAAGAAATGATTTCCCATTTATGTTAGTCTTGTATACTATATTGAAAAAATAATCTACTGTTGCCACCATAGTGCTAAGTAATTTTCAACAAAATAAGATTAACTAAACATCCATTCACATACGCCCTTTTACACTCCAACACACTTCTTTTCGATATCATCCATAAGAATTGCATTACTTCGTTCATTAAATCAAATCGCCAGACAAGAGCGATGGGAAGATTATTTCATTTAATTTCTTTTTATCTTTAAATTGCATGTTTACGCAAATTTTGTTGTACTTGTTACAAAAATAAATACTAAGAAGTGGTAACTAAACAATATAAGATCAATATGCAAAACGGACAACACATCAAGTCAATTCTCGAAGATGTATCTATATATATGTAAAATAGCTATACTATTTTAATTACTTCATTTCAAACTTGCCGCGTAATACGCAGATAAGAAAGTGCGCGCGATAAGCCGATAAGGTAGATACTCTCGTTGTTCTATCTCTAAAACAACGACTCTCGTTGTTCTTCCTCTAATACAACGACTCTCTTTAACTGACAGACAAGAACCGGTTGTCAGCAGGTTAAGAAAGGAGAATTTATAGTGAACAAGATAGAGAATAATTAACTAATAAAAAGTAATTTTAAAAGACAAAATAAGGGGAAAAAGCTTTAAATGTCGTTACTCATATTACAGGTAAGAAATCTTGAATAATAATGTAACATAGTACTTAAGTAAAATAATAAATAAATAACCTCATATTACAGTGAAGTTCAATTTTCCCAGATTCATCCATAAACATACATTAAATATATAAGAAGAAGATGTATCTTTATATATAAAAATGAATTGCTGTTCGTTAGCCACGCTTAAACTCGAAAACAGCTGGACCGATTTGGTTAATTATGGTTTTGAATTGTTTATGGAAGTCCAAGGAAAGTTTAAATGATGAGAAAATATGAAAAAAATCGGTGCTGCATTCATTCTTCCTTTCCTTTGTGATAGTGACGTTTACCGTCACGTGCGCGAGAACTTTCTTTACTGTGGTGATCCTTTGTGATAGTGAAGTTTACAGTTACGTACGAGCGAACTTTCTTTACCTTGTTGATCCTTTGTGATAGTAACACTATTCACCGTTAAGTGCGCGAGAACTCAACGATGTTGTTGAGCTTTGCGGAGGATTATGGAGGTTGTTGAAATATGATGCCCATCTTTCCTTAATCTTGGTTTCAACAGTAATGATATTGCCGATGTCATCACGACAGAGCGTGATTTTGGACTGATAAATACGTTTCAGGCTTTTCACTACTTTGTATGCTTGTCTTGTGTTGTTGTTCGCTAAACTAACATCTATACTTCTCAATTGGTTGTCATAGTACTTTCTTTTCTTAATCCTTATTATCTTATTCGCTACTCTTCTGAGATTTTCATAGTGCTCTTTCTTCGTCCTGGTTTTGCTAATCACGTTATCTTTGTACGCCTGATTCTTTTTGTCTAACGCATTCTGGCGCTCATCAACGAACCAATTATTTCTCTTGCGCCGGGCTTGATGTCCGATCGTCTGTTCTGCCATGGTCTTAATAACCACTTTCACTTCCATCCAGAGCATGTTGCTTGTCTTGAACAATGCGACTGATAAGATGGGAGCCAGCTGGTAGTCGAGGGTTCGTGAAATTTATGGCCATAGACGCCGTTTGGAGCCTTTCGATGTCAAATTTTTGTAGCGGGCTGGTCTTCACCGAATCTGCCTTTGACATACGACATCGATGGGTTAATTTGATCAAGTAATGATCTGAGTTACAATTGGCTCCTCGGTATGTACGGAGGTCAAGTATGCTCGAGGCCCCACGTTGTTGGATCAGAACATGGTCAATCTGGTTTTGTGTGTTGCCATCTGATGATACCCAGGTCATCTTATGAATACGTTGATGTGGGAAGCAAGTCGAACGTATGACTAGATTTTTGCTACAAGCAAAGTCGATCAGGCGCTGGCCGTTGTCATTTGGTTTTCTTAATTGGATTCAATTTTTAACCGTATTTACTTAAAAAAAAGTGCATTGCAGTTGCAAAAAGCTGAGGGTGACTGAAACTTTTTAAAAATGCAAATTATTAACAGGCTAGTTATAGATGCAAAACAACCCATTCAAATTAAATTAACTTTTTATTGATGTCTTGCGCATTTCTCTGTTTGCCATAAACCTGATAGGCATATGCGTCATGAAACAAATGAATATTGCCCCTATTTTTTGAAATTCGTGCAAGCTCATGTGGCAACATACAAGTGGAAATCGTAAAGTTTTCGAAAGCTTCTGATTTCAGCGGAATGACCTTTCGCCGTTTTTCAAGTATACCTCAAAGGTATGAATTTACAATAATAATAAGTTTAGCATAGATAAGTGACTTACAGGAGAAATTTAAACTGAATATAATTCGCAATTGCATAAACACCTTTCAACTTAAAGCGGCCGTGTGTGTCTTTAGAGTGATGGCCTGAAGTGAATTATACTCGTAGTACACACTGAAACTACCTTCATCTAACATTTTGCTTCTTAAACGATTTTCATAAAAAATATTAATGTAATTCAATCAATCAACTAAGTACAAAACATTTTCGAAATTGAACCAGTTCGAGTTAACTGGATGGCAGTTTCTTGTCACCATTCGTGAATCATCCACTTAGTATTGTCAAAACGAATAAACCAGATTTTACTGAATATTTCTCGAAAAGTATTAAATGAAATTTTCAATAGAAGAAGTTTCTGTGGCAGCCGAAAACTTCAAACACCTTTGTGGGAGCTTATCCACCGCTATTACCAGCAGGGCTCAACCTTGCGTTTGCGCAGAGAAACTTTGCGTGTTATATTATGTTTAATTGTCATTTATCAATGATCCAGTTAGCATAGTCAAACCAAATCCATTGAAGCTTCTTGGGTGATAGTTCTTTGTGACCATCTGTCAATCATCCAATTAGTATTGTCAAAACGAATTAACAAGAGTTTATTGGATATTTCTGGAAAATTAAATGAAACTCCTAGCGAAATCGAGGAACGCTTCCAAATGGAAGGTAACGACTAACGTGGCTGGTTCTATGTGATGTAATGTCTTTACCCTCATACATGTTACATCAACTTCGGATTTATCCTATTTCACACAATTTAATTTATATGTTTATCGAGTCTACCTAAAAAAAAATATTTTCATTCACGTAGCAATTGGTGTTGATATGAAGAAATAATGTGAAAAAATAATATTTGATAAGTTCGTTCTTAACATTTCCTTCTTTTGACGCATATAATACAATTATTTCAAGAAAACTTAGAAAATCAAATAATTTAAATAAAAGAAGAAAAAGATACAGCATAAAATCTAATTAGTAATATTTTACTTTTAAGGATTATTGTTTTTCATGTATATGATTCTTATTCTAAGCAGAATTTCTCCAAAAATTATAAGCAAGTAAGCGATAAAAGAATTGATTCATTCATTCCTCTTAACCAATTAGAATTGCAAACATTGTAACAATACCAACTCAGTCGTTATTGTTGCTTTCAATGTCAAACGTGTGCGGGGTTGCCAACCTTTAAGAATGGCATAATGATTGAGATCAAAACGTATGCACACTCCTCTTCAATCGACATCGTTCGACTCTGAAATTAAATCGTCTATGATTTTAGAGCCGAGCTGTCACAACGGAATCAAGCCGGAAGATTTAAATGTCAGCGCATCGACAAGGAAGTTGAAAGGGAAAGATAGTAATGGCATTGAAGTGGATCCTACGTTTGGATATCATCTCGTGAACTTCGTTACAGTTTTTGCTGCCATTTCTAACGTCGTGGTGTGCAAAGAACGCCACTCTAATGTGCGTTTTACGGAAAGCAGTAAACGAGACTTAGGTTTTAAAATCGTTATATCCTGCGATAACTTTGATAAAAAAGAAATACCGCACAGCCCATTTAGTAAGAATGCTTCCGAAACTAATCGCATAATTATTCTCGCCATGAGAGTGCTGGGAATTGGATTGCAGGGCATCAGAAAATTTTGTGCGTTCATGGAATTGCCTCGCCCGGTCTTCCAATCGGTTTACGACACCATAATTGAAAATATTTTGGCTGAAAAAAGAATCAGTAACGAGAAAGGAGAAAATAAGGTATCACGGTATCGGGTGACGAATTGTGGCGAAAAAGGGGCTTCTCATCTCTATACAGTTTAGTTTCCCTGATTGCCTGGTACACTGGTAAACTTGTCGATGTTTTAGTTAAATGTAAATATTTCAAAGCGTGCGAGTATTGGCAGAAGAAATATGACACCGACGAATACACATACAATACAGAAAATCACGCTGCCGAATGCCAAGCAAACCATGACGGATCAGCGGGAAAATGGAGGTCGATGCAACAATTGAAATGTTTTAGCGCTCTGAAGATCTACATGATGTCAAGTATGTGAGTTACATTGGCGATGGCGACTCAAAAACCTTCAAAGGTATCACGGATGCTCAACCGTATGAAAACATCACGATAAAAAAAAGAATGCATCGACCATGTTTACAAACGCATAAGCACCCATCTTTGCAATTTGAAGAAAAACACCAAAGGGTTAGGAGGTAAAGGCAAATTGACAGATAAGCTGATCGACGAACTGTCAATTTACTTTGGATTAGCCATTCGTCGAAATTGTCATTCGATTGAAAAAATTAAGAACGCGATATGGGGCACACTGTTCCATAAAATGTCAACAGATGAAAATCCGCAACACGACCATTGCCCAACTGGAGAAAATTCATGGTGTTCGTGGCAAAGGGCAAAATGCGAAAACATTCTGGCTGGCTATACGGATAAGCCACCAATCCGTGAAGAAATTTTCGAAGCGATAAAACCTGTCTACGAAAAACTGGTCACGAATGATCTTCTTACTCGGTGCATCGGGGGATATACGTAAAACAACAATGAATGTTTCAACGCTACTGTTTGGGCTATGGTACCAAAAGGCTTGAATTCTGAAAAAAAATAATTGACATCGGTACGAACATCGCAACATCCGTTTTCGATGACGGATTGATATCAGTTTTACACATCATCGAAGTCATGGGGATGAAAATCGGCCCGAACAGCTACAACTTATGCGTGGAGGTCGACGAAAAGCGTATCTAGAAGGCGGAAAAATCTATTAGTGATGGCGCAAAACAGGCCCGACTCGACTTGAAAAGCATGCTGAAAGAAAAAGAAGAGTTAGAGGTGGATTTAGAAGGTCAACTGTACGGTGCAGGCATTGTAGATTTGAGGTATATGAAATTTTCATATGGTTTCTCAGTACTTAAAACTTTAAACGCGTTTTCCTCGAAACCACTTTTCTGCGCTCGACGAAGACATCACTCGGGCAAATCTATACCGATCGACTTGAAATTTTGACAGTAGCTTCGAAATATCTTTCTCCATGGAGCTAAGTAGGATTTTTATTGTATATGGCTTAACTTTTTTTTATCGACGATTTTATAGCGTTTTTTTTTGTTAAAAATTTAACTTTACTTTCAAACATCCACCATTTTATGAAAAATCTATACATCGAAAAAATCCTACGTAACTCGCTGGCTGTTGTTATATGAAATCTAAAAATGTTGGTTTTTTCTTCCAGGCCAAAAACTAAGGAGTCTACGTCTTCGGCCGTCGACACGCTTTCAAAAATAGGCGCCTTGGGGCACATGCTGCGCAGCCGCTATTTTTAAATATTTTTTATTGAAAAAATTACATTTTGTACTTTTTTATTATTGCTATAAATCCTACTTTACAGATTTTCGATTGATACTTTCATTCAGCCAAAATTAATTCCCGAAAATATGCCTATTTTTTGTGTGCTACTATGTTTCCCCCCCTTAATTGTCTGAATGAGTTCTTGGATGGGATTATTTAAATCAACCTAATTTAGTTGTAGTTTCAATGACAATTGCATTCGAATCAGAATGACGTGTTTAATGATAACGTATAAATTTAGAGAGCCATTTAGGCCATTAAGTTTTTTTTTTTTGTATTGTTATTGTTTGGAATTTGCTTTGTATTCTTTTAAAATCTATAAGGATTAGTATTGAATAAAGGGCTTTTGACTCTGAGGTTAGGAATTCATCGAATAAATCCGAAGAAGGTTAATATGGTGTTGCGTTTTATAGTACTCTATACGCGATATTTCGCAATCTTTCATTTGAAAAGTCAAATTGGGACTCGAATCAAAATTTATGTCGTCTATACGAGACGTTTTATTGTTACATCTTATCAGCACCACTAGTTCTAGCAATACATTTTTTGTATTTGTTTGGAAGTATGCAGCGCTTGCTTGGTACACTACCCGTAGTGCATCCAAGACTATTGTTTGACACAAAAGACGATGTGAAACTCACAACATATCATAATTTCAACCACATATTTGTCAACAGCGGCCACATACTCAGGCCACACTTCTAACCGATGCTGTGGAGTTATTTGAGGAGCACTCGGGTCATACTGCTTTCGATCAAATCTTACGTAGTTTAAAGTTTTCACTACTCTATCCAATAAAATGTTACATAGTTGAGTACATTCTTTTATTTAATCCTTAACATACCAAGGGTGGTCCTCGAAAGTCCCCAGAGGTTATGTTATTGTGATTCTTCCGTAAATATAACACCCAATCGAACCATGATTTTTGTATTCCTCCCGGACACGGTAAGGATAAATATTTCATTGTAATGATTACGATTCATTATTTCAAAAAAATATTTAAAAAACAAAAACGTACTTGGGGCCGGCGGGACCCCGCTAGTTATACTACATTAATAACACTGATTGGTTCATTTTTTGTTTTTATAGAAACTGTTCTTTTTAGCAAATTTAAACAAAATAAAAGTTTGTATGCATATTTACTTCTATTATCTATGCACGTGCGGTTGATATGAGGCAAAGTGCCGTTTCCAAACAACTGTTTCTTCAGTTTCAAGTGGTTTTCGCGTAAAGTATCGCCTTGTGATCAGTCATTCAGTGATTATTGAGTGAAATACATTGTGTGTCCTTTGTGTCTTTTGCCTGTTTTTGCAGAGAAGTAGTGTTAGTTATCTTCTTACTTAGTGTATTGTGCAAGTATTGTGGTTTATTGTGGTATATATTATATGTAAATTATTGCTGGAAAAAAATAATATTCAATTTTTTTTTTTGTACTTTACTCTTATAATAGAAACTGAATATTTGAAATTGTGAAAATGGCCCGTCAACAACTATCAGATGATGATATTCTCCGGATCCTGGATGAATGTGATGCCAGTGATCCGGAAGATATCTTGGATGAATCTGATGCAGAATTCATTCCAGCAGAAGATGCATCAGAGTCTGAAGACCATCTCGAAATGAATAGTGAGCACAGTGACACTGCTAGTGAAGCTTCTGATGAGGATTTCAATGAAGAAGATGAATTTACAGCGAAACCTGGTAGAAAATGGACAAGTTCGGTGCCCCTCGTTACTCGTCGTCGGCAATGTAACATCGTCAGGGATTCTCCAGGTCCAACGCGCGCAACCAATGTTGCAACCACAATGTCTGACATTTTCAACTTGTTATTAGATGCCCAAATTGTGGAAGCTGTATGTACCTTCACCAATGCTGAAGCTTTACGAGTTGTTAGTGATTTCAATGCAAATGCAGCTCCAATCAAACAGAAAACTTTGACAAATGTAGATCCTGTTGAAATAAGAGCGTTTTTAGGTGTGCTCAACGAAAGGCAACTGATAAACTTGGTGCTATTCGTGAAGTTTGGGATCGATTTGTAGGACACTGCAAGAAACTTTTCGAACCATCTGAAAACATCACAGTAGATGAGCATCTAAATCTACAAAATATGGCATCAAAGTCTGGGCGGCCACTGACGTCAAGACGTCATATTTGTACAACTTGCAAGTCTACACGGGGAAGCTCCAGGAAATGCGCCAGAGAAAAACTTGGGACACCGCGTAGTATGCGACTCGATGAAACCACTGTTTGGATCTGGAAGCGGTATCACTACAGACAATTTTTTTACGTCCGTGCCAACTTCAGAATTTTTGCTGGAGAAGAACATTACTATGACAGGAACATTGAAAGCAAAAAAGCCTGACATTCCTGCAATGATGGAAAATGCACAAGGAAGAGGCATTCTCTCTTCAAAATCTATGTTATCAGACGAGGTAGCAGTTACATCCCAAAGAAAAACAAAACAGTTCGTGTACTTTCAACTCAATTCCTAGAAGATTCAGTATCCAGTGAAAGTCATAAGAAGCCAAACTTGGTATTGGAATACAACCCTACCAAGGGTGGGGTGGATAATGCAGACAAGTGGGTAAGAGAATATACTCGTGCCAGACGTACCTCGAGATGGCCTCTGAGACATTTTATGAACATGCTCGACATTGGAGCACTGAATGCCTTCATAATTTGGATATCGAAAAACAAAGACTGGAACAGTAGCCAAAAAAATCGCAGATATCGATTCCTGTTGGAGTTAGGGAAGGAGCTGACAAAACCCAACATTCTGTAGTAATCTAGGAGCTATGGCTCTAAAAGCAGCGCTGACACAGGCACACAGCACCAACTCAATTTAACAAGGAGTAACCATTCAGTCACCTTCCTCATCGCGACACTCGTTTTTTTTTCGCATGAAAAATAATTAAAGGGAAAAATTTCTTTTGTACTTAACACCCGGGAAACAAAATTCTAAAACTGTTTTAATGTGTAGTGATTTTATTGCAATATCTTTTGAACATAATTTAACTAATTGCGGTGCAATGCGGTATGCAAATGCTTAGAACGAAACGGTTAACCCCTTAAATTATAGGAACGATAAAATCATTGTATCATTTAAACCCCACAAAAATTGTCAAATTTTACCCATTCCAACCATAATATTAATTAAAAATTGTTTTGTTTGTTGGTAATTAACGCGTGCCTGTCCTATTCTTTCGATTTATTTCCCCCTTAATTACGCCTAATAATTATAAACATAAATTGCTTTCAATTGAAAACTTAATCGAATCTACACAAAAAAATAAACAATTTAGAATTTTAAAAATAACCGAAATGAGTGTGCATTATCACCATCGCATGTTCACACATAGATGGCACTTCTATTTCCATATGGTACGAGCGAGGTTATTGCGTTTGCCTCGAACATGTTTTCAGTGAACAGTTTCCCATAAACCGCTCCGTGCACAACGCGGAGAAGATCAAGTGAGGTGAAGTGATGTGAATATTGGCGAGGGAGACGTGCTAAGAAAACCGTGAGTAAATTCATATTAGTTTCTCTAAGGACTATATTTTTTTCTTTTTTTTTTTGTGAATGAGTGTAAAAATTTAAGGAACCGTCGACTATTCAAAAGGCGGCTATACCAATTGCTTTAAGTGGTAAAGATATATTAGCACGAGCGAAAAACGGTACTGGGAAAACCGGTACTTATTGCATTCTCGGCAGGAATCAACACCTTCCTCTGCCGAGGCAGCAGAACATCGCTGCGGTCCTTCACGGACATATTGGAACTCCTTATTCACTACAAATGGCGCCCAACGTGGGGCCCGAAAAGCCCGGGTGTATCATCAGTCGTGAGCAAGAGACAGTCCATCGTCTCTAGGTGTCCCCACTAGGTGTTAGGAATTTTGGCGGGTAGATAACTCCCGAGGGTTTTTGCACTAATCGTGCCCCAGCAGCCTAATAACTTTCGAACGTGTGTAGTCCCTGGACATCAATGTCGTTTGGTCCTGCTTTTGACTTATACTTTGGTGGTTTACCACCATTGTATAACTAGTAAGGCCAAATGATATTAGAGTCCCTTTTTGTGTTCGGAAGTTATTATCCCAACATCTATTTTGCGGAGGATTCTGATCCGCTCCCCAAACCAGCGGTGCCTAAGTGTCTTAAATTACATGGATTTTGATTTCATGTGATTGGCTGATTAGCTAATCCATGACAAGACATGCGCTGCTTGTGGATTAGAATCCCACCCTGGGCTGACAAGTTGTAACTTGAGAAGTTTGCTAATGAGGGATCACTTCGGAACCCTGATTTACATGGTGCCACAAGAGAGTGTCCCTGAAACGTTTTGGAAGGATTGTGCCATGGTGTCTATACTTGGGAGGAAGGACGGAAGGGAAAGACCGGTTATTATTTTTTTTTTGATAGTTCAATCACCACTTAAATTTTTTCATACATTTTTTTGAGGTACTTTTATAGTTCGCCACTGACGGCCACTTGGAAGCTATATATATTATACATTACATTCTTTTTTTTTCACTTTTTTCTCATTAATTATAGATAGTTATAGTTAAATATTACTTAGAAAATAAATTTCATTTAGCATGCCCACCAAACGCACGCCAGAGAGGAGGAAGTTAAGGTCAGATGCCGGACCAGCTCACTTGTGCTCCATCTGTCACGAGGACATGGACGAAACCACAAGCCAGAGGTTGCAATGCGGACACAGGCTACACCAGCTGTGTTTGGCCCAACTGCGGCAAACCTCATCCACGTGCCCGCTCTGTCGTCAGTCATTAGAAATCGCACAGCCAGCAACAGAACGACCTCAGTCCTCCAGTGCAAGTGGAGCTGTCCCCAAAAGCGGACCCCTTTCATCCACGACACGGAGTGCACGAGAGGAAGATTACAGTGCTGAAGCAGTTCCGCCTGCAGAAGAAGCGAGATCCCCTGTGGCTGTGGAAGCCACAGTTTTGCAAGATCTGATGTCGCTCGTACAGGACATGTCCACCCGGTTAGCCTCGCTAGAAAGTCAGAGAGAGAACCCCGCACCACCCCGGCCAAGAACTCCTCCTATGTGGGATTCGGACCCAAATCCGTGGGATTTCCCGGTAGACTCGCGGCGTGATCCCGAACGGATCCGGCCAGGTACAGCAATGAACCCGTTGGCTCCAGTTTACCGGCCCCGATTGAGCCTAGCACCGCCACCTAATCAAGCTCCCGTGATTCCGCCGGACCAACGCTTCCATCCACACGACATGTATCGGCTGAAGCCGACACAGATCCCCAGCATCATCCAGGGATGGAATCTACATTTCAGTGGGGAACCCAACACGATAACGGTAGAGGTTTTCATAAGTCGGGTGGAGTCACTGATTGAGCAGATGCTAGCAGGAGACCGCACAGCGCTCGCAGGGTACTTGCCTATGCTGCTTAGGGGAGCAGCCCTGGAGACATATTGGAGAATACATTCAGCTCCACCATCCATACGCTGGTCACGGCTGAAGGAGGTACTCCGCATGGAATACCCTACGGTCGACATGGACGAATTAGTCCTGGATAAGATGAATGCTAGATGGCAGCGTCCGGACGAGTCCTTCCATAAATATCGAGTCGATATCCTTCGGTTGAATGACCAGCTGTCAGAGCCATTGTCTTCTACCCAAATTCTGCGCCTGCTAAAGCGAAATCTGAGACCGGAGATTCGTCGGCACATCGTGAACTCCGATCCACAGAGTATGGAGGCCCTGCTGAGAAATGTGCGTCGCATAGAAGGGTTTGAGGAAGACCTACGGGACCGGCCATACTTACTAACCAGGACGGGTCCTCGACGAGGAATCGCGGAATTGGCCCCAGATTATACCACCCTAGATCTGGAGGATGATTTGGACCCAGACCATCTTGCTGTAGCAGCAGTGGGAAGTCTTACGACCTGCTGGAATTGCCACCAAACCGGACACCGGTTCATTTCATGCCGAGCAGAACGTAAGGTTTTCTGCTACGGTTGCGGCAAGCCTGACACTTACTTCCCGGACTGTTCTGAATGTGCCGCGCGAAAAAACGGCCAAAAGAGTACCCGACCACCTCAGCGGTACTCGAAACCCCAGCAGTAGCTCCTCAGTCAGCGGCTCACCCCAACAAACCTGACGTTAACCCACCAGCCATGACCATTACGACTGCGGATGTTCACTCTCTTCCGGAGACCTCACCAACGACAATATTAAAACGACCATCGCAGTCACTGCCAGAAGAACCGCGGCAGCCTCAGGTACGCACGCTAAAACCTTATCATGTTAGACTGCAGGAATATCGGGTGGCTCGAGAGCGAATATTTGCCTCCGAAGTCGTCACTTCCCGTTCGTGCACGACAAAATGGTCAACCCGTCGTTGGCGGAATTTCCGCAAGAGAGTGCGCACCTGCCGTCGAACCTTACACTCTTGTAACATCTCGGAGGTTGCTGAGAATGAGATCAGACCTTATCATCCAATTAAAGTGTTGGGCGAGACCGTGTTTGCATTGATCGACACGGGTGCCAGTATCAGTTGTCTTGCCTCGAGCTTTGGCTCGAAGGTGCTCCAAGACTATCCGAACTTGATTAAATCCTGGTGCACTGAAATCAGTACAGCTGATGGCACCAAACACCCTATACGAGGTAAACTAACAACACCCGTGACGTTCAGGGGTCAGACGAAGGATATTACCTTCTACATTATCCCGTCTTTGACTCAGAATGTATACCTTGGTGTCGATTTCGTCCTTCGCTTTGGACTGGCCTCCGATTTATTCACCGATTTGTCTTTAAAAACCAGAAATGTCAACGAAATCACTTCTACTCCCGATAGGCATGACCTGACGCCTAACCAACGGCAACGCCTGGAAGCATCCATTGCTGCTTTCCCATCTTACGCTACCCAAGGCCTCGGCCGCACCACCCTAGTCTCACACGCCATCGACGTTGGCGATAGTAAACCGATTAAACAGAGACACTACGCCATCTCGCCGGCCATGGAGAAATTGGTGTATGCGGAACTAGATAGGATGCTCGAGTTGGGGGTCATAGAGGAGTCCCAAAGTGCTTGGTCATCACCGGTAACCTTGGTGGTGAAGCCAGGTAAAGTCCGCCTCTGTCTTGATGCCCGTAAGGTAAACGCGGTTACCATCAAGGACGCGTACCCTCTTCCACTCATCGATGGAATACTAGGGAGACTACCGAAAGCCAATTATATCACCAGTCTCGACCTAAAAGACGCCTTCTGGCAGATTCCACTCGATGAGGGGTCAAGGGACAAGACCGCCTTCACAGTGCCTGGACGACCATTATATCAGTTCGTCACAATGCCCTTTGGCATGTGTAACGCCGCAAACGATGACTCGGTTGATGGACAAGGTCATCCCACCTCACCTAAAACACCAAGTGTTCGTGTACCTTGATGATCTGTTACTCATCACGGAAACGTTCGATCAACACCTCCTACTTCTACAAGAAGTAGCCCTGCACATCAGTAAGGCGGGACTCACCATCAACGTACAGAAAAGTAAGTTTGTCATGAAAGAAGTCCGATACCTAGGTCATGTCATAGGACATGGCACTATCAAAACGGATCCAGACAAAACTCGTGCGATTGATGAGTTCCCCTTACCAAAAACTGTGAAGCAGCTACGACGTTTCCTTGGTGTGTGCGGCTGGTACCGAAGGTTTGTTCGGAATTATGCAACAGTTTCAGCGCCCCTGTCAGACATGTTGCGGAAGGGGAAGTTCGTTTGGACCGAGCTCAGTCGAAAGGCATTTGAAGAGCTTAAACAAGCCCTCACATAAGCTCCTGTCTTGCACAGCCCCGACTTCACGAAGCCCTTCTCCATTCATTGTGACGCAAGTCAACATGGAGTAGGAGCCGTGCTGGTGCAATTGACCGACGAAGGAGAGGAAGCTCCCATCGCCTTCATGTCCAATAAACTAAATTCGGCCCAAAGAAACTATACTGTTTCCGAGCAGGAATGTCTGGCAGCGGTAATGGCTGTGAAGAAATTCCGAGCGTATATCGAGGGCCACCAATTCGAGATCATCACGGACCACGCGTCACTACAATGGTTGATGAACCAGGCAGATTTAAGTGGACGCCTAGCCAGATGGGCTCTTAAACTGCAAGGGTTCAAGTTCTTCATCAAACATCGGAAAGGAACCCAGAACATCGTACCCGACACTCTCTCACGGATGTTTTCCCCAGAGGGAGCCGAATTAACAATAACTGACGAGGACCCCATCGAAATAGATTTGGACAGCCCACATTTCGAATCAGATAGCTACAAAGAGTTGAGGCAAACCATAGCGACACAACAAACACAGCTGCCTGATTTGAAGGTAATAGACGGTTATGTGTATAGACGAAATGAATACGCCACTGGTGATCCATGGCAGGAAGAAGAGTCTTGGAAACTCTGAGTACCGGAGGAAATGACACAACATCTGATCTTCCGCGCACATGACCATCCTTTAAGTGCCCACGGAGGTTACGGTCGGACACTACGGCGACTCAAGAAATACTTCTTTTGGCCTAAAATGGCATCCCAGGTCAAAGACTACGTGAGCGCCTGTGAGACCTGTAAAGGCACCAAAGCGCCCAACCAGCCTCTTCGACCTCCTATGGGTCAACTCAACGTTCCAGAACGCGTGTTCCAGCGTCTATACATCGATCTACTCGGTCCATATCCTCGGTCTTCAATGGGACACATCGGAGCTATAGTCGTTCTAGATCAGCTCTCAAAATTCCCAATGGTGGAACCTATCCGTAAGTTTACATCTCCATCGATCGTGAAATTCTTAGAGAACCGGGTATTTCATGTGTTCGGTGTTCCAGAGAGTGTGTACTCAGATAATGGAGTACAGTTTCGGTCTCGGCAGTTTAAGAGCCTACTTGAGCAGTATGGCGTTGAACACCAACTGACGCCCATATACTCTCCTCAGTCCAACGCATCAGAACGTTTGAACCGCACCCTATTGGCTGCGATCCGTTCCTACGTTCACCCATCTCAAAAGGATTGGGATCGGCGATTGTCTGCCATCACATGCGCCCTGCGATCCTCATATCATTCTGTCACCGGTGTCGCCCCTTACTTTGCCGCCTTTGGACAGCACATGATTTGCCACGGTAAATCATACCGACTGTTACGGCAATTAAAGTGTTTGGGAGACCCCGTCGTTGCGCTGGAGCCCCACGAACGTCTAGGAGACCTCCGCCAACAAATCGGACGGAAGATTAAGGCCGCAGGTAGTGCAAATGAAGCGCAGTACAATCTCCGGTCACGATCTGCTAATTTCAAAGAAGGAGATGAAGTTTCCCGGCGAAACTTCCGCCAAAGTGACGCCGCGGGGCATTACAACGCCAAGCTGGACAGGCGATTCCTAAAAAGCCGCATAAAGAAGGTAATGGGACCTAACCGTTACTTGATAACGGATCCATCGGGAAAAGAAGTGGGGATATACCACGCGAAAGACCTGCGTCGATAGATAATTAGTCACGTCTGTTTGTCCGTCCGCATATATTTTCAAAAAACGCACAAGGGTTGTATATTTCCGGGCAAACATCAACATAAGTCAGTCCGTCCGTCTGTCAATTGTGTTTTTCTTTTATTGTCCGTCATCTCTAGTCCTGCCGCCGAAGCCAACCCATGATGCACAGAAATATCCTTCAGCTCCTTTTTTCGCAATCCGCATTGCCTTGGGATCACGAGAAAATTAGCTGCCCTGTAGTAATCTAGGAGCTATGGCTCTAAAAGCAGCGCTGACACAGGCACACAGCACCAACTCAATTTAACAAGGAGTAACCATTCAGTCACCTTCCTCATCGCGACACTCGTTTTTTTTTCGCATGAAAAATAATTAAAGGGAAAAATTTCTTTTGTACTTAACACCCGGGAAACAAAATTCTAAAACTGTTTTAATGTGTAGTGATTTTATTGCAATATCTTTTGAACATAATTTAACTAATTGCGGTGCAATGCGGTATGCAAATGCTTAGAACGAAACGGTTAACCCCTTAAATTATAGGAACGATAAAATCATTGTATCATTTAAACCCCACAAAAATTGTCAAATTTTACCCATTCCAACCATAATATTAATTAAAAATTGTTTTGTTTGTTGGTAATTAACGCGTGCCTGTCCTATTCTTTCGATTTATTTCCCCCTTAATTACGCCTAATAATTATAAACATAAATTGCTTTCAATTGAAAACTTAATCGAATCTACACAAAAAAATAAACAATTTAGAATTTTAAAAATAACCGAAATGAGTGTGCATTATCACCACCGCATGTTCACACATAGATGGCACTTCTATTTCCATATGGTACGAGCGAGGTTATTGCGTTTGCCTCGAACATGTTTTCAGGGAACAGTTTCCCATAAACCGCTCCGTGCACAAGGCGGAGAAGATCAAGTGAGGTGAAGTGATGTGAATATTGGCGAGGGAGACGTGCTAAGAAAACCGTGAGTAAATTCATATTAGTTTCTCTAAGGACTATATTTTTTTCTTTTTTTTTTTGTGAATGAGTGTAAAAATTTAAGGAACCGTCGACTATTCAAAAGGCGGCTATACCAATTGCTTTAAGTGGTAAAGATATATTAGCACGAGCGAAAAACGGTACTGGGAAAACCGGTACTTATTGCATTCTCGGCAGGAATCAACACCTTCCTCTGCCGAGGCAGCAGAACATCGCTGCGGTCCTTCACGGACATATTGGAACTCCTTATTCACTACAATTCTTCGCAGGGCAACCAATCCAACTGGTCTCCATCTTCCAAATGTTCGAGCAATTGAAGCTAGGGGAGTATTTATTGCACGCAATACCGCAGCTCAAAGCATACCATCGACATCAAGTCTGCAGAAGCAGATACAAAGGAGGGGAAGATGTTCATACTGTCCAAGAAACATAGACAGGCAGGTCAATACAGTCTGCAGGGAATGCAATCGATTTGTCTGTAGAACACACAGAAAGATAATTGCAACCGTAATATGTGCCAAGCATTGCAGCAGCAGCAGCAACCAATGATTGCGATTTATTTTTGTGAAGTTATATAATATTATAAAAATTTTATTTCCCAATATTATGAAAGAAATGTTGAAATACAGGGAAAAAATGATGCTCACAATGCTTGTTTAACTGAAATATATTTCCAGACACCTAAAAACGTATTTTGAATAGTCTTACAGAAAAAACAGTTGAGAAATAATAAAAAACACTGGGGTCCCCCGGAGACCCCAGCTTAGTAAATAACGCTGACAAAATAGGCTTTGTATGTTAAGGGTTAATGGTTTTCTTTTCTTAAAGATAACTTGTATTTCAATATTTAATCCATCGACGGATTTTTTCGATAGAGACTTGGTTACCTTATTCTTCAGTCTTCAGACCACCGAGAATTTAACAGAAAACCTGATCCATGTAAGGAGACTGCTTTGAATAACACCGCAAACAGCTCTAAATGCCAACTGCAATAACGGTAAATAAAGTCTTCAGACCACCGAGAATTTAACAGAAAACCTGATCCATGTAAGGAGACTGCTTTGAGTAACACCACAAACAACTCTAAATGCCAACTGCAATCTTCCCTTAGTCCTCCCCAATCCATACCTGTAAATATTTGGTGGTGCATACTCGGAAATGTCACTTAAGCAATTAAAACAATGAATACCAGCAATTTTATGAGGAGGGCACTCTGCTTCGGAGGCAGCCATTCACTGGAAGACACCTTGGTAGTCGATTTGTTACGATTTCGGCAATCTTCAGCACGTTTTAAATGAAAGGCGCGCGGCAATTGAATTTGAACAGCGCCATGCACGTTTCCCATATGTCTTTGGACGTTCAACTTGCAGAAAAACGATCAAATAACACAAGTGAACATTCGGGTATCGTTCTAAAGAAATCCCGATACATATGGCATACACAATGAAGTATCGTACTGGTTTGAATTTTCATCGCTCGAATCCCCCGACAACCTAATTGTTCATTACTATCATATCAAAATCCATGTCGTCATCAACCATTCATATAACTTATCAGCAAAGTTCCTGCAATCAATGATCAACAGCAGTCAACAACCACTAATGCAACTCATCAGCAAAGTTCCTGCGATCAATGATCAAGAGCAGTCATCGATTTCGTCGATCAACAATCTGAACGTATTGAGCATCAATGTGCAATGTCCACCAAATGATCGAGTCAACAGAAATTCCATATGAAGCACCAACCTGTTATGCACTGCGAGTTAGCAGCAATATCAAAGTGTTGATTTTAACGCTAAATATGCATAAATAATGTAAATAGCAGAAAGTAAATTCGTTCGTGTATTTTGATTAGACACAGCCGTTTCATTAACTTTCATTTCAGAACACTTACCATGAGCGAAAATTTGACGTTTCCTCGCAAAGGTTAACACATGTCAAATCGCAGCACCATATGGATGATCGATGACAATCTCATGTAGAGACTTGGGTTGCAACTAACTTCACGGGAAAACGCCAAAAGGCAATGGCCAGGTTACAAAGTGATTGTGAACACACACTTTTCTCGTGGTGCAAATCATTCGAAAAAAATAATAATCAAACAAATATTTTATTTTATTTTGTTTTTATTACAGTGAGTAGACTAGAGTCTAAGCAAAATATATGGTTCCAAGTCCCATAGGGATTTAATCATACCTGTGTTACCTGCATTAACTACACTTATATTAATAACCACTCCAGAAAAAACTACTAGCGAAAATACGCACATTTTTATATCATTAATATTTCAAAATAAAAATGTCAATATTTTCAATCAAATTTACTCGAAAAAATACGACTGTCAATTTACGACTGTCACTTTACTTCATCAGCTATCGATTAGAATTTCTGTTCAGTTTGACGTGACGTCTCGCGCGGAGTTTTGCGCTTACAATCAAACATATTTTTTGTGCGGCAAAGTTACTTACAACGAAATAACAAGTTAAATAATACTCACGTAAAGAACGATACGTCTCCGGCTCGCTTATGGTAGCTGGTTTTGCAGTATTTAACACAGCACTTCATTATTCGTTTTTCGGCACAACGAACCACGCGATCACTGTCAGTTGTTTTTGTTCGTTTATTTGGTTTTGTTTATAAACTTTTGCACAAGAATAAACTTGAGTTATTTGAAAAAATGAGTTTTGTTTTGAAATTTCTATTTTGGGTTGACGTCACGTATCCCACCGGTTATGAACATTTAACGGATATGTTTCCAGCATATGATTATATTTTACGTGAGTGTTACGCGGTCAAGGTGTAGGAGGAGTGGGGTTTCGGTGAGCGAATAAGAGAGTGGCATGAATCTGTGGATGGATTTCAAGGTATGTTGCATTTAAAAACTTCCATGCTGAACATGTTAACACCATGTTGCATCAATGCGATTTTCCGTAACACTCAGAATATTTCAATACGATAAGTGCAATGAAAACCAAAAACTGACATCGAATGCCCTAAGTGTAAAATAATTTAGTGTTAGTGCAAAATGCTCGTACAGGCAACTCGGCCCCATCAGTAACCAACTCGGAGTCTGGAGCAGGTGCTCAGTGCAGAGCCCTTAGCCGGGCCCCGACCGACTACCAGGTAGGAATATTTGAGGAGGCTGGTGGCGCCCCCGGACACCACCACCCATACCACCAAACAGAGGCGTCGACGCGGAGGCCGGCAGGAGCGTACACGGCATGAGCTGTACGAGCTGAGGCGACTAGCCCGCTTGGCCGTCATATCCACGGAGCGGACCTTCTTCCGTCGGCAAGCACAGGAGGTGCGCCGAGGGGTCCGAAGGGAGATCGTGACCAGGTTGCGCTGAGGCACGTCCTCACCCCCCAACAATCAACGACACTGCAACAATCAACGACAGTGCGGTTACCCACCAAAACTTTGTGAACCATAACTATGAGTCTGTCTATAATTTCAAGGAGGTCTGCTCAGACAACTTGCAGGTGCGTAGGTGAGTGCAGCTCAAGGTAGTTCCGCGGGGCTCCCCGGAAGAGGCCGGCAGGACCCAAGGTAGGGAACTTATAACAAGGTTAGAACGCTAAGGAAAAATTTAGAAAAGAAAAATTTAAAATCAAAGTATTTAATAAAAAATATACGCAGGGATAAAAAAAATAACATTACATAAGAATATTCTTTCGCAGGAGCATTTTGACAGGCTGAATAATCTGAACGGTTCACAGCGAAAGTTCATTGAACGAGAGCTTCTAAAGACGCAAGGAGCATCTGTTTCACAGGTGTACTCATCGGCCTTGCATTCTTTTGCACTTAATTTTGATTTTCTATCACCAAAAGCATACAGCTTTATCCGGGATAATTTTTGTAATATTCTTCCTCATCAAAGAGCAATATCCAACTGGTATCGAACAGTTAATTGCGATCCTGGTTTCACTTCGGAATCTTTTAATGCCATGAAGATGGGAAGAATTTATATTTGAATGTTGTTTTTGATGAAATGTTCGTTCGATAGCAAAATGAATGGGATAGAACTAATGCGTAGGGCTATGTTGATATTGGTGATCAATCAACGTCGAATGTTCAAGCGACACTAGTTTTAGTTTTTATGCCTGTTTGCATAATTCAAGCATGGAAGATTCCTCCTGGTTACTTTCCTATTATGTCGCTAGGCGCAGAGCAGAAAAAGAATTTGATTTGCCACTGCCTGAATGAATTAAAAAAAGCTGATGCTTAAATTATTCGATTCACTTTTGACGGTTCTCCTGTCAATTTTTCCACTTTCAAGCTTTTAGTTTGTGATCTTGTACAAATGAGCCAGTTTTCAAAACTATCGATGATTCTGCAGCATATGTTGTTCTCCCTGACCCCGTCCATATGCTTAAGCTTATAAGGACTGCTTTTGGTGAAATGACGATATTGAAAAACGAAAAAGGAGAAGAAATAAGGTGGGACCATTTAGAAAGCCTTTTAAATCTGCAAGAAAAGGAACAACTGTATTTAGGTAATAAGCTAAGAAAAGCGCATATTTTGTTCTATGACCAGAAAATGAAAGTTCGCTTTGCGGTTCAGATCTTAGCAAGTCAGTTGCAGATGCTCTGGATTTCTGTAGGGAAGAACTTCACCTTCCAAATTTTCAAGGCAGCAAGGCAACTGCAAATTTTATTAGATACTGTAATGATGCCTTTAATACGCGTACCTCTCGAAGAGTCAACGATTGAGCGAACATAGTTTCACATTCTTACCAGAATTTTCCCGTAAAGCAATTGGATTTTTTTCTAGACTTCGGTCAAAATAGGATGACTCTATTATTTCATCTTCTAGAAAAGCTGGGTTTATTGGCATGATTGCAGTACTAAAAAGCTTGACAACTGTATACAGAAGGTTAATTGTAAACAAAAAATTGTCTTTCATACCAATGTATAAGTTGAATCAGGCTCATATTGAGTTATTTTTTTCATCAATCAGATCCAGCCTGGGGCATAATAACAATCCGTCCGTTAAATAATTCCGTAATTATTCTAAAAAACTGTTGGTTCGTTATCAAATAAGAGAGAGTTAAATAGGTAATTGTATACCTCTGCAGAATATATCGATCCTCAATGCTGATTTTCACCTTATCCCTGTTGATCAAATCAATAATATATTACTTGCGAAAGAAATGCTATGTCTGAACTTCCGGAACATTCAAACGAAGAACAGATCCTTCTTTAAAACAGCCATATTTTTAACATTGACAGCTTTTCAGTGTATGCTTGACATGTTGTTGAATATATTGCTGGATCTGTAACACTACAGACACACAAACTGCACAAAAAATTAAGTGCCAAATATGCTTGTCCGCGATCCAGGGTGAATTCAACAAGCACTCTTTGATGGCTTATAAGGCAAAAGGTTTTCTTATGTCACCTTCGAAATCTGTGGTTGATGTTTGCCAGGTTTCCGAAAAAGAGATAAAACTGCAGAATTCATCAGAGATCAACTTTGATTTGTGAAGCCCATTTCAATGAATGTTAAAAAAAAGCTAATGCAGAAAGCTCTTTTTGAAGACTTCCAGTATCACATGTTAGATTTAGTATTTATTTAAACACGCGGTTCTTTTTTATATGCAATAAAATGTCGGAAAAATTATCTATTAGAAATAAATTTCCCAAAAATTTTCATTTGAGGGGTATGTAGGCGTCTTGTGAGTTATAAATATTATATATATATATATATATATATATATATATATACATATATATATATATATATATATATATATATATATATATATATATATATATATATATACATATATATATATATATATATATATATATATATATATATATATATATATATATATATATATGTATATATATATATATATATATATATATATATATATATATATATATATATATATATAACTAAGTACCAAACCTGCTCATAAATGAATCAATTACAGTTTATTGGACGATGATTTCCTGATACGATCTGTGAATCATCCGCTTAGTATTGTCAAAACGAAGAAGCCAGTGTTTATTGGATATTTCTCGAAAACTATTAAATGAAACTTCGAACAAAAAAGTTTTTGAAGTGGCCGCATACCTCAAATCACTTGTGTGGGAGTTTATACATCTCCACGTTCACAAGCAGGGCCCAACCTCACGTTCGCAAAGAGAAAGTTTGCGCCTAACATTTATGTTTCATTATCAATGATCCAACTAGCATAGTCAAAGCAAATCAATTGAAGCCTCCTGGATGGCAGTTCTTTGTCAATTCTGACAGTCATCCAATTAGTATTGTCAAAACGAATAAACAAGAGTTTATTAAATATTTCTCGAAAATTATTAAATGAAACTCCTAGCGAAATCAGGGAAGGCTGCCAAATGAAAAGTAATGACTAACATAACTGGTTCTATTTAAGTGGACTAGAATCTAAGTGAAATAAATGGTTCCAAGTTCCATCGGAATATACCTGTATTAACTAATTGAATCTGTGAAGGCTATAAGAAATAAAAGTAGTTCGAAGCGATGAATGAAAGTCATCTATAGCTGTCGATTAAATTCAAATCCTTCCAATTTTCGATGAATGATTGCGTTAAAACCCTGCGATTTTTACTTCTAAAGTTTGACGGCTCGATTCAAAGAAGGGCACCAATATTGAATACATTGCAGTTGCCATAACCAAGCTTTTTTTATTTTAAATGCATGAGTGGGTAAGGCACACAACAATGAAAACATCAATGGACGTGACGCCAAATGACTAAGTAAACGAGGCGTATAAGATCTTAATGAATTTAAGGAAAAAAACCTGAAGAAACCGTATGGCTCATAGCTTCTTCGGGACAAACACGAATGAGTAGGGAAAATTCGTTCGGTCGTTCTAGCTTTGGGCGATTCATCTGATGCAGAGGAAGTGTTACGGGTCCAAAAGGAGATGTTAAGTGGACACGATAGCGAAAAGCGACACTCCTTCAACCACCGTGAAATCGAATTGTTTTCGAAACCGTATAACCAGATGAGTCTCCACCAAGCCAATTGTATTAAACCTTAACTATGTAGTAAATTAAAATTTTATCTCATAAATGCTATTTTTTAACTAGATCGAGTAAAGTAATTTAAGAAGATGTAAAATTAATTTAATAAGATTTCAGGAGTAGCTATATAGGAAACGCCAGAGGTTACGAGATGGATTGCAGAATAAAACTCAACTACACAATGACATCTTCGCCAGCCGCAAGCGCCGCAAACGAATTCAAAAAATAAGCCAAAATAAATGCAATTCATGCAGCAGCAGATAAGTCAACAAATTCGCATGCAAAGAAAACTGCAAATAAAATTCAGTCCAACCGCAATCAAATGTTCACATACAACAAGAGCAAGTATGCAATTCGATAGCGAATAACGTACCATACCAGACAATAGCCGATACGCATCAAACCTTCTCAAACTCATCCTATCCAATGCAGCAGATATTGAATCCGGTTTCGCATAAGCAAATAGCAGTCAAATTCCCAGTTCACTACATACAACGTACAAGAGTTCAATGCATTCGGGAGGTAGACGGCACAGAAACTGATGGTGATGAATATGCAAGTGAAACCCTAGCCGACCTTGTGCAACAATGCAAACCAAAACATTGTCAACGGAGCTCATTTTAGCTCAATGAAAAATTAAAAAATATTTTAAATATTCTAAAAACCATTAGAACCGCCAGCGCGTATTCAAATATAATCCTAAAATATAAAGTATTCATCTAGGATATATTATAATCATATATATTAGGCAATATGTGTAAATTTATTCCGTACTCGCAGTTGTGATCCATGCCCATGCCATAGCCTAAAGTTACGCTACGTAACGCGTACAGGGTGGTTTTGCAGCTCACAGTTTTAAGCTCTCTAGATACACGTCTGCTAATGAAAATTATTAGCACGAAAAATATTAATTTAATTTATTCCACTTTTTGCGGGCTTATAATGTTTTACATTGTGCTTTTCTAACATCTCTAACAAAGCAACGCATCTAACTGGCTCATTTCTATTTCTGATGGTGCAAGTCACCCGGCCCAGACATTAGTTTTCTAAATTTTCATAGAATTTGAAATTAATGGTGTTTGGCCATGTTCAGACGCGGAGTGAAAAAAAGGAGCATCAAACAAGTTTAGCCCTAACGCTTTTAATTTTACACACCGGCATAGTTTTGCCGGCTATTTTTGTGTACGATGCACATGTTTTGATTGCATGTGTCAAAAGGCTCATTTAATCGTTCAATTCCATTACCAAAAGATACGCAACCTACGCGTGTGTATGTGCGTAACGCCACTCTACGTAAAAACATTTTGGAGTGTTTTCAACTCCGAATTACTTCATCGCCTCCCACACTTCTTTTCTACATAACGTGTTTAAGGCTGGAATTTCACTCCACGTCTGAGTACGGCCCTTAGACAATCTCAGGTCCCTAAGAATTGGACGTCAACCAAATATTCGGTTGTAAACATAAGCAAGCGACGAAATTCACTGGAGCTCCGTACATGCTACAGTGAAATTCGTCGCTAGCATATGTTTATATCAATATTCAGTTGAATCTCAATTCGTAGAGATTGTACGTATATATAAGTTCATTCATTCTGGCTCGCGAAGCATACGCAGAGTACCGATCGTTTCTCATTTATTTTACTGTGAGTGAAATTGAGTAAAAGTGCGTTTTTTTAGTGTTCCAGAAAATTTCACAAAAAGACGGAGAGAATTTTAATAAGTTTGTTGTTTCACTGCTATTTAATTTGTTACTAAAGGTAATTTTTATAAATAACTTATTGGCACACTTTCCTCAAATAACATAAACGGTACACTACATATATGTATGTTTGACACGCACACCTTTTCCAAAGTTCTTATTGCAGACTACATCGAATCCTTTTTGATTAAAAAATATCTCATACAGTTGATATTATAACTGATTTTGAAATTTTAGACTTTGTGCATGGTGTTACTGTTTCCACCAAGTTTTTTTTTATTGAAATACGATTTGCATAGTTATGGCACTTAAAGCATTACAAATATTGTTCTTTGTTCTTCTACCTTCCATTCATACATTAAAAGAACCTCAGAATGTCCCAGCGAGGCTCCATGAGAGAAGGAGATGTAGGGAGGAAATGGAAATCTGGAGCTACAAAAAGAAAAAGGAAAGCAGAAAGAGCTTCCTCAAATCTGTCTTTCAGTTCAGGAATGATAAACTTCCTCAAAAAAACTCCCAGCAATGAAGAGTCTGCTAAACCAGAGTTGAAAGTAAGAACGGAATTACAATCTACCCTGTCAGAACCCGAGGTAGAAAATGGAGTCCCTGATGAACTGACACTTTGTCTGGCTGTCAACAGTGATAAGAGAAATGTAGTCATGAGCAGTGCTGTCACTTTGGACCCAGGACTGTGGTCATTTCCCATAACCGATTCTCAGCGTCAGGATATAGTTCAAAGTGGTCCTATACAGCAGTAATACTTCAGTGATGATATCTATCTCAAAGATCATAATCGTAGGCAGTTTAATTTTTCAAGGAGACAACAATGGTGAAACTCAACGTCGTCGTTTGCTGGTTTACTCAATTTCAGAAAATAAAGTTTACTGCTTTCCGTGCCGCTTTTTCAGCAATTCACAAACTCAGGTGGTCCAGGCAGGATGCTGTGATTGGAAGCACATAGGCAGTATTTCACAGAGACACGAAAACACCAAAGAACATATGTCCTTTATGTTTCAATGGATAACATTGGAAAAAGCAATAATACATGGAAAAACTATAGACAAAGAAAACGAAAGGCTTATTCGTGAATCTCAAGAATATTGGCAAAATTTGTTCGAAGGATTAATTGACATAATTCGGCATAGAAAGTCTCTCAGAGAAGACCGCAGTGGCACTTCCGGTAACTTCATAGAAATTTTTAAACTTTTATCTAAGTACGATACTTCACTTCGAGAACATATGAAACGCTTCAATGATCAACAGCTTGTATCACATTATCTAAGCCACGATATCCAAAGTGAATTGTTCATTTTAATGTCCAAAAGAGTTACCGAAGAAGTGATACGTAGAGTAAAAGAGGCTAAATACTATTTAATTTTCCTCGACTGCACGAGGGACTGTAGCAGAGTCGAATAAATGTTGGTCATATGAAGATTTTGTAACACATCAACTGGTTCAATCGAAGAAAATTGTATCGGTTTACTTGCTGTCGCGGGGACCACAAGATAATATCTAGCTAACGCAATACTGAAAAAACTAGATAGACATGAGATAGATATTCAAGATTGTCGCAGCCAAGGATACGACAATGGTGTCAATATGGCAAGCATAAACAGTGGCGTTAAAACGCGAATACTAAATATTAATCCAAGAGCGTTTTTCACACCTTGCGGGTGTCAGAGTTGGAATCTGCTACTAGTAGAAGCAGCAAATTCTCCCGTGGCAGCAAAAACATTTTTTGGTATCATTCAAAAACTATAGTTGTTATTTTCAAGATCAGCGAAACGGTGGGAATTAATTAATGGCAAATTAAAACTTACTATAAAACCATTATCTGAAACAAGATGGGAAAGCAGAATTGGAGCAGTGAAGACCATATTACTTCAATTTGATGATGTTGTTAAATGCATTGAAAGCATGAAAAATCAAACAGAAGAATCAGATACACTCAGTGATTGTGATTAGATTTTGAACGAAATTCTTAGCTTGGAATTCATCGTAGCTTTACATACATCGTATTTGATATTGCTGCGAGTGAATATAAAAAGCAAATTATGGCGAACCCAAGAAACTCATTTAAGTATTGCCCTGGGTCATTTACGCACGTTTTGTCATTGGATCAAAGAATACCGCCGAACTGGTTTTGAACAATGTTTGTCGGAGACTCACAAATTTATCGATAAAAGCAATTATAATTTTCCAAAAATTTTCAAAATAAAAGGGTACCCAGAAAGAAAAGGATATTTGACAACGAAAGTAGTGATGATCCCATTCAGACTTCCAAAAATCGTTTCGAAGTAGATTATTTTAATACTATGATTGATTGCATAGTTGTTAGCATGGACTCAAGATTTGCCGCTTTGAAGAAACACTTAGCATATTCGATTATGTAAAATCAGTCGCTGTAAAGCGTGAACTAAAAAAACTTCTTGAAAAAATAAATAAAACCGACTCCAAAATGGCCTAAAAGGGATAACATATTTTTTTGGAAAGCCCAGACAGTGACCACGCTAGTTGAAACCATTTCGGTTAGCGCGGATCTCGCTTAATCGGGGTTCTACTGTATTGTATTTAGAGGACAATCGCTGATTCAACTTTAGAAATTTCATACACAAAAACGCAATCATTCTAAATTCTGTCGAATTAATCAAATCCGTCCTTTGTGCGATGAGAGGACCTCGCGAAACTCATTTTGCCCACATACAGTTTTTGACTCGCGCTGCCCTTGCAGAAGACTCTAATAATCAACTACGAAAGGCTATAGCAAATGAAAGCCATCCAACAACAACCATTAAAGCATCACCACTTTCAACCAACTCTGCAACCGAAGCATCCCCAACAATCGATATCTGCGGGACATCAACCATCTCCACCCACCGTAACATCTACGCTTGTCTTTGGCTCACAATCATCCTCGGCGTCATCACGCGCAGACTTGCAGTAGGTGTCGCCACAACGGCGAGCAGCGCAACAGCAGCTGCAAAGTTTGCGTCAGCGCCGGCAGCAAACACCCTAGCGGCACCGTAACACCAACATTACAGTACCAAGAGCAATAGCAGGGACAACCGGCACGATAACAGCCGACAAAGCTGCCAACCTCAAGATGTACTTTCCAGTGGAAGTGCATCGAGAATACCGCAATCATGGCCATGGCTTTGAAATGGATAAGTCGTTAAGGCCAAAGTGATAAAAGGGGCTGGGAGATAACGGTGGGGCTCTGTTTCATCTGAGTGGCGAAGCGAGTCGGAGCTCGAATAAAAGTAAAATTAGGCGGAAGGAAGAAAAAAAAGAAAACAAGAGGAAAAATTGGAATCGGAGCATCGTAAGGGCGGAAAAGTAGCGCATAAAGGGGAACAAAAAGGCGGTCAAGGTTTCGAAAAGCCCAGGAACTCAGTAGCTGGAAGAATTGCGACGGCTAGGGAGATCGGATGGATAACACACGTCTGGCGGTTCATAACGGGGCCCCAAATAGGGAAATCAATAGGTATATTTTTAAATTTTAATCATTTGGCCAATATTACTGTAGTCCTCTTAGATGTTGTTACCCTCAGCGTGAGTGTTGCTCCGGCTAAGGACCTGGGACCCGGCTTGCCGTCGCAGACGGTCGTAGGAGGCACCACTCGCTTATTCCTAGGTCCCAAATAGCCACCAAGCGAGAAACGCGGCCGGCGAACACCCCTCACACAACTAGAAATAAAACACACTATTTTCCTCTAACAGGGGAGGATTAGCCTCAACCGGGGCGACCACTTTGCACAATTTTGCCGGGTTCAATTTACCCGACGTAACTCGCACCGAGCGAAAACCTGAACACACCTGCACTGAAAAAACCAATTTACACTGATCTATATTCTCCGAACACACCCAAGCCAGGTGCACAATTTACCTTCGTAACAGTATTTTTTTAACGACGCAAAATATGATTATTTAATGATGATATACAATGACTTTAAAAATGAATTCTAGCTAAACAAAATACAAAACTTAACTTCTTATTTCTTTCTAGGACTACAGCCCCTCTCGGGCCTTCGCTTAGAGATAGTTAGAGTATCTCATTTTCATGACCGTATTGATTTTTTCGGAAGTTGGTTTGGTCAGTACCATGCTCCCGTGTGCCTGCTCAGCTATTATATCATCTGATTAAATCAGTACATATCACCACAGAATGAACACTCATAGTCTGTCCGAAAAATCCCCTGAACTAAATCACGTTGCTCCCAACGAGATTTGAACCTGGGAACTTCGGCTTATGCGTTCATGCTCTAACTACTAGACCACACAGACTACTCAAAACTTAACTTACGTCTACCTATTTGGGGGGCCCCCGAAGTAACTTGCGTCGCAAAGTTCTTCTGCCAGCGCGCTTTTTGTTGATCTTCTATCGCCAATCTCCCTTATCTCGGTCGTTAGCTATTCCGCTGTCGCTGTTGTAAATGTCTGCCTTTGATGAATTCCAGGAAAAAATTTTTGTTGCTCGTTACACTCGATCCCCCGTTGTCGATCCTTGTCCGCGAAAAAAGAGAAGAGACTTGTTCTTTGTTTCCAGGTTTTTCATCGGCTCGGTTTCAACCGGCGAGCCGTTTATTTTACTTATGGGCGATTCAACGTTCAATTGCGATCCCCGAAGTGGTTTTCATGGGGCAATTGAAGTCCAAAATTTCCGTTCTTCTAGTACATTCCCCCATCAAGTGTAAATGTCAGAATAACTGACATTCCGTCTGTCTTGTGTTTTGTTCAATTGTTTGTTTACTTATCGGAGACCCATCACTCTCGTACAGGGAACATAATTTAACTCGTAAGTATTCAAGCACCGGATATGCAATTGCAATATTTTAAAAGTTTTTGTTCGCAGATCGTTCCTTCTTTTCCTCAGTCTTCTTGGTACAACGTCTATTGGTAAGTTATCCATGGCATTGTGACACATTGTAAGCACCACATGTACGTTCAGCAAATTAAATTCATTGCCTAAAATGTTTTTCACACGGTCCCGGATAGGGCAATCAGAATGTTGCCAAACAGAACGAATCGACTCCGTCTCTTCATCGCTCGGACACTGCTGATGAGACTTTTCCATGGTTGTATATTTGACGTTGTTGAATCGCTGAACACTTGTGCAATTCGCTCAAAAAAAGTGTCGCTGCCTAAGATCATTATTAAATGAGTCGTAAGGGATGCCTAATGCCTAGTGAGTATGCTGTAGTTGCGCTTGCAGGTGCTCTGACATAAACTAATAACACACCGTTTGCAGTCATACCGTCATGGTCTTCAGCAATCAAAAGGTATTGTTCTTGTCCAAAATCACTGTATTTTGGAATTCCATAAAATTCTCGATTTTTCGGATCTAGCGGCCGTCCATCGATTGTTAGAAGTGATAATTTGAGATCAATGTTATCTTCGGGAGCATAAAATGTATCAGTAGGAACTTTAAACACCAATAATTGATTAATTGTAGGATTTATACGGTCTACTTGATTTCTAGGTACAGGCCGATTATCCCTCGTCATATGAGGTGTTGGTTTCGGCCTTGCAACTTTTCACTTTTTTACATGGACCGATAGGTAATCCAGTTACAGATTTCACCGATATTTGAGGCAATAGTGAGTCTGTTAATTTGCCAGGATCTAGTCGTTCAACAAGACGACCCAATTTATCTTTAGGACACTTAGTATCTCTTGATAAGGTTTCATTTTTATAAGTAAATGTTGCTGTATGAGGATTCAATTGGTTCAATCGTATTTCGCGGGGACAGTATCTTCAAGCGGTAATCCATAAATTTCCTTACTATCTGGATTGAATTGGATCCGTGAATTCAATTTTAATGGATTTCCAACTTTATCAAACAATTCCAATTTAAGATTCGTCCCATCTTCATTACCGTAGAATGTTCCCGAAGGAACTATAAAGCTGAATGTTTTGCCAGCGGTAACAGGTTATTTTGGAAGACGATTTTTGATAAGCGATGATGAATTTGTAGGTTCTGGCTCTATAAACTCTGTCGATGGTTCTGATGTTGTTGTTGTGGTAGGTTTAGGATTGGTGGTTGTTGTGGTTGTACTTGCGGTAGTAGGAGTAGTCGTTGGGAGTGCAATTGTTGTTATAGTGGGCGAAGTCTCTGCGACAGGTGGTATAGTAGTCTCGACGGGAGGAATTATTGTAGATTCAGCATGTGCTTCAATATCATTTTCGCGAATAACAGTTGGATGTACAGTTGCTGTGCGTGTTGTAGTAGTTGGTACTGCCGAGTTTACTTTCTCTTCACCCTTTGCAGGTACAGTATTAACAAACACATTTTGTACACTTGTGGTTTCCGTAGCAGTCGTCCGTGGAGATGTTGTTACTGAGGACGGAACAGTGATTGTTATTTCTTTAGATAAAGCCGTAGTTGTTGTGACGACGGTACCAATTTTATTTATACCAGATTCCGATATAGTTGAGACAATGTTGGGAATTTCAGTGAATTTCGTCATCGGGACTTTGGTTGTTTCATACACAACATCTTCAATAATATAATCATTATCATTCTTGTCGTCAAGATCAACGTCATCGTTCTCATTATCTTCATTATTCTCATCTACTTGTAGAACTTTATCGTCCTAAATATCTTCTGATTTATTTGTTGAACTTTTGGTACGTATAATTTGAATTTTCTTTTTGATTGTCTCTATTTGATTATTACTATTTTCGATCGTTTTCTTGATATCCGATTTTAATTTTGAAACGCTGTTAATAATAACTTCATCTACTTTAGTATTAACAGTACCCTTATTATTGTTTGTTTCTGGGCCTGGATTACTTGTGACATCGTAACTGTCCTTTGAATTTGGTACTGGTCTAAATTCATTCTTTTTTGTTTCATTTTTGAGTCGAGAGCATTCGCATCGATTGGTATGTTTTGTGTTGAATCTGTTAGTTTCTTACTATTACTATCTAGATAGTTTGGCTTTGATAACCCGTGATGATGTCTGTGTGCGTGGGTGGTTTCAACTGGAACGTGCGTCGGTGACGGATGTGTCAGCATCGTCATAGTTATCATAATCATAATCGTCAGCATCGGGATCAATTTGTCCAGATCCTTCTTCTTCGCGTTCAAATCGTTGAACCCTATTGGTGATTTTCTTTTTCGCTTTTGTTTATTTTTGCTTTAACATTTTTATTTTAATATTTTTTTTTACCTTTTTAACCTTGGCTGGGGCGGTATTTTGACGACCGCATGAAAAGAGTGCAAAGGGTTTCCGTGACAATGTAAGATAAGTTGTGAGTGTCGATGACATTGATGAAATAGTGAGAGTTAAGAGAGACCTCTTGGTTTTTTATTTCAAAAGTGGAGAATTGGTTTTTTGGACGCGTGTATTAGACATTGTTTTCCCTCGGGTGAAGTAATTACGCATCAAGTGCTACGGTGGTTGATCCGAAGTCTTAGGTGCCCTACTCGGACCACGGGGCGGCGACACGCAATCGGGCGAACAAGTGGCGCCATGGCTCGTCTTTACTGGGCTATTCGGGACCCCGAAGGCCCACCTGAACGAGCCCTCTTGGTGAAGGGTAATAAAAGTTCCTCAAATGAAATTAAACTTTGCCAAAACATACACCAAAGCTAAAGAATCAATATAATTTCAATATGTTAGAATCAAAGAAAAGTTGAAAAATTGTCAAATATTAAGTTTGAAACTGCAATGAAAACGATTTATGATTTTTACCTGCATGCAACAGAAAATTCCAATTTTCAATTATACGTATCCAGCATATTCCATTCCACGTGCATTAGTTGGAAAGTTTGAAACTCGGCTTGCTATCTCGCTTTCTTTTCAGTGACACCAGTTGACATTGACAACAGCGGACTAGTGTTTTGATTCGTTATATTCGCTGCCGGTACACCAATTCTATGGCACCTTTCGTGCGCTCCTGTGTGTCAAACCATTTCATTTGTTGGAACGAGGCAGTTTCCTTTTTTTCTAGTTATCGTATCATCTCACTTTTTCACATGCAAAATTTATTGCGCTTTAGCAGTCCTTTCACTTCTCGTTCTCTTCTTCTTTTAGTGTTTGGTTTTGCAAAGAAGATGGAGTTTTTTTCGGTTTCTGGTGAAGTAATTTGCTGATGGTGTTCTTGAAGAGAAGTTAAAGTACTATGGCAGTGTCGGGGAAAAAGTGTTAATATGAGCTCGGGGAAAAAGTTTTAGTATAAACTCGGTGAAAAAGTTTTAATATAAACTCGGGGAAGGAGTTTTAATATAAATTCGGGGAAAAATAGTTCGAAGTTGACAATTTAAATTTCAAATTGAGATGCACAATTGTGTTATATAGTAAATCGACAATGTCGTGAAGCAAATTGCGTCGACGTTAATAAACAAATAAATGAAATAAAACTAATAAAAGACTGAATTGAAGTAATTACCATAACGTATATGACAGTTTAAAGTGTAGAGACATAAATTTAAAGTGCCTGAAAATAAAAGTGTAATAAAGTAAAAGTTGGTGCAATATTATGAACTTGAGTCAAGCAAATGTCGGAGATAATAAAGTGAAAAAGAAAAAAAACAAACAAAACATAAAAGAAAACAAAGAAGATTAGTGGCAGGTCGTTTCTGCATTCATTGGAAAATGTACTTAATTATAATTCACTTAATTTATCTAAATTCCCCTCCCCCCTTTTCAGTTGCAGAGCGCTCAGCAGCATTAAAAGGGTGAGTAAATTTTTTTAATCATTTGTAGTTAAAGTTTCTTTATATATATTTTTTTTTTTTGCTTGCTGGGTTTATTATTTGAGAAATATATTTAAATCATTTTTAATTAGGAAAGAGGGTCACTGTATTTACTGAATTTGTTTGACTAGTATGCTGTGTTAATTTTTATTCATAGTTTGCAATTTGAATTTTTGGAATTTAGTGTTTAAACTGAGTAAAGTAAATAAAATGTTCTAATTACTAATAATTTTTCATTTCTCACAATGACCTCCTCTTCTCCCTTCCGTTTCCCTTTGTGTTAGGTTTTACATGTAAGGTGGCCAGCACGAGCAGAGGGTGTCCCGGAAGTCCCACGACTCGACTGAGCGCCAGCCAGCCTCAGTATGCCACCCCGGGCTACAACTTAATGTCTGCAACTGCGATGACTTCCGCGGTCGCAACATATGGCCTCGTTCTATAGAGGAAGTGCAGCATATTTAGAATACTGCAGTTAATTTGGAATAGTCGAATAAATCTATGAATATACAAGCCATCTGCGTTCTGTCGCACAAACATGATTTGACGTGACAAATGAAATGCATGAAAGCATGCCAGTTCGATTCTGACTCGGAAAGCTGCACGTGAGCCAAACGAGTGGATGGAAAACATTTCCGGTAAGGGTGCAGCCTTTGATAATCAGTAACCATAGTACAGGAATTCGTTGATATATAGTTTAAACGGTTAAGTGATGCACTTGTTCTATGGTTTAGTCGTCATTTTGTGATTATTTTTAATTATAAAAAAAGTGACATCAAATTTTTAGTTAGGTTCACATGTTGCTAATTTGGAATACTGAAGGTGAACATCATTTGGAATATTCCAAACTTGGTAAGTAATTCTTTTGTTATTTCTGTTCTAGAAATGTCCACAAGCAACAAACACAGGAAGAGGAAGAAGTGGAACAGTGAGGAAATGACTGCAGCAATTATTGCTATTCGTGAGAAAACAATGGGATACTCAAAGGCAGTTTAACTTTTCAATGTACACTCTTTCGAATGGTCAATGAATCGATTGAGTCTATAATACGTTTAGCCGAAGACCAGCTTTGAACGGAGACATGGGAAACTGCTAATTGAGTACATTTTAGTAATGAAGACAAATTTTACGGAGTCACTAGAATGGATCTACGACGTTTGGCCTATCAATTAGCCCGAAAAAACAATATGCAAAATTCTTTTAAGGAGGGTTATACCGGGTTAAAGGGATCTTTGAAACGTAGTCAGCAAGTCTTAGCCATAAGACAACCGACTGGTACTCCTCAAGCAAGAGCCACCAAAGAAAGAATAGATGAGTTTTACGACAATCTGAAAAGAGCCCATATTAATATTTTTTTTCTGTGGTACGCATCTTTAATGTTGATGAGAGCGGTTCCTCTATAGTCCAGAGCAAAAGAACAAAAATTATGAGACCCAAAGGAAAAAAACAAATTTGTGCAATGACGCCAGATGAAAGGGGATCCTTAATAACTATAGCTATTTGCATTAGTCCAGCAGGAATATTTGGCCCACCCATGGTCATTTTTCCGCGTGAAAATATGTCGAGAGCTTTAATGAGAGGTGCTCTAGTTGGCTCTATAAGAATAACACATCCCTCTGGTCGGATTCAAACTAACCAGGGAAGGCGAAGAATGGATACAGTGTCTAATGCGCAAGCTGTGAGTTCACGGTGCTATGAAACCGATATATATATATATATATATATATATATATATATACGAGGTGTGTTCAAAAAGTATCGCGAATTTTGAATTTTCACGGGTTACGTATATTCGAATTTCGATTTTTTTGTGGCGTTATGTTGGTACTCATGTCTGTCACTTATGCCGACAAGCTCGGCCATTTTGAATGTTCACTTAATTGGTGATAGCTGCTTTACTTGCACGTGTTTTCAATCGTCTTCGATTTTTACTTATTTAAAAAAATGGATCAAAGAACGTGTATCAAACTTTGTGTGAAAAACGAAATTAAGTGCGCGGATGCATTCCGAATGTTGACTGTGGCATACGGAGAAGCTACCTTGGACCGAAGCAACGTTTATCGGTGGTACAAACTGTTTTTAGAAGGCCGAGAAGATGTGAACGACGAAGAGCGTGCCGGACGCCCGAGCACTTCAACAACAGACGAAAAAATTAATGAAGTGGAGAAAATGGTATTGGCCAATCGTCGAATCACCGTTAGAGAAGTTGCTGAGGACCTAAACATATCGATTGGCTCGTGTCATTCGATTTTTATCAACGATTTGGGCATGAAACGGGTCGCCGCGAAATTCGTACCAAAATTGCTCAATTGCGACCAAAAACAGCAACGCATGAACATTGCTAATGAGATGTTAAACTCTGTCCGCGACGAACCAAATTTGCTCCAGAGGGTCGTAACTGGTGACGAATCGTGGGTTTATGGTTATGACGTGGAAACCAAAGCTCAATCATCTCAATGGAAGCTGCCGCATGAACCAAGACCGAAAAAAGCGCGCCAACTTCGGTCGAATGTGAAAGTTTTGCTGACAGTTTTCTTCGATTGCAGGGGCGTGGTGCATCATGAGTTCTTGCCACAGGGAAGAACGGTCAATAAGGAATATTACCTGCAAGTTATGCGCAATTTGCGCGAAGCAATCCGCCAGAAACGCCCAGATTTGTGGGAGAACAAAAATTGGCTTTTGCACCACGATAACGCCCCTGCTCACACATCGTTGCTTGTGCGCGACTTTTTGGCCAAAAACAACACACTAATGATGCCGCAGCCACCGTATTCCCCAGATCTGGCCCCCTGTGACTTTTTCTTGTTTCCTAAACTGAAGAGGCCCACGAAAGGACGACGTTACGCTACGCTTGACGAGATAAAGACGGCATCGAAGGAGGAGCTGAACAAGATTAAAAAAAATGATTTTTTGAAGTGCTTCGAAGATTGGAAAAACCGTTGGCACAAGTGTATAATATCTCATGGGGATTAATTTGAAGGGGGCAAAATAGATATTCATGAAAAAATAAATAATTTTTGAAAAAAAAGAAAATTCGCGATATTTTTTGAACACACCTCGTATATATATATATATATATATATATATATATATATATATATATATATATATATATATATATATATATATATATATATATCAGGGACGCACGCAGGGGGTGGTCCGGGGGGTCCGGACCCCGCCCCCCGAAATCTTAGACTTTTTCAAAACCCCTTGCAGCACACGGTCTTGAACCGTATAAACTAAATGGTCCACATCACAAGTTGGTACATTACAAATATGATTCATTCCACTTTATTTCGTAATTTCCAGTTTATTTTCACAACTTTTCTGGTCAAGATCACAGTAGTAATTGAGTGTTATTATCATGCCACATGTATTAATAGTACTATCGTTAGATGACTCGCAACCTACTGTAGTGCGAGAAAGATGCATAGAACGGAAGCCGGTTTTGAAAACAAAGGACGGAAAGCGAAGATCTATCAAAAGCGTTCCCAATAGCTACCGATTATTCAGTGTATCGATAACTATTGATAATAATCGATAGTTTTCCCAACATTTCCTAACACAATTTGACATTTAGTGTTGTGGCGAACAATTCAAGATTGATTGATCGCTCTAATGACAGCGGTGGGGTCATTGGTCATGGGGACAAAAAGAATCAATCAATCTTGACTGGCAATTAATCATACCAGTCGGACTTTCGTTTTTGGAATATTGTCGATACTTCTTTATCTTTGTCGAGCCTTCTCGGATTTTCATTTTCTGGAATTTTCTTAGACACGGGGTATAAATACCTGCCGGGCCCGGCCGGGCAGTCAGTGGAGCACGAACAAAATACGAAACGCATACGAACCGTTTACGATCAACGAATTGTACGCGCGCGAAAAATCGACGTGTAAGACGGAAATAATAAAGTGTAATAGTCCAGTAAATATCGAGTGAGTTATTAGTCGGTCCCACAGTGTTGACATGCATTTGCTTCATCGTCAATAAAAATGGCACCTGTTAAAATAACGTCCTTTTTTAAACCGACAAATGCAAATGGTAAACGCGAATGCGAACGATCAGTTAAACAGGCCGAAGAAGTATCAACAGCAAAAAAATCGCGGCATGACGAGGAAAATGATCATCAACCGGAGCCCATAGTAAGTATTTTGAATTTTCACCCAGTAAAATGTTGATTAAAATTTGAGTTTAATGACTAAATTGAATGCGTTATATCATTTTCTTTTTTATAAAATTTTCATGAACGTGGAAAGTACAGGAAGTTTTTTCCGCTCGAAATTCACTGAACAGACTTTCGTACAATTGCATCATATTTTATTGATGTGCTGTTTGACGGTTTGCAGTGAGGTTTTAAAATTATACAATTCTAATTCGTTGACGTCGTTTTGAATTTTGAATCTATATAAAGAAATTAATTTCAAATTTTACAGTGTAAGATACTTTACATGTTATCTTCAAATACGTTGTGGCAGAGCGGTTAGAGCACAAGCTCCCCACTCAATCATGGCGGGTTCAAATCTCACTAGTGACGATTTTCTTTTTTTTTTTTGAAACTGACTATAAAAAATTATTTTTACAATTATTTTTGCGAGAAAAAACCAATAAACTAAATTTTTTCAAACGAATACTGTGTAAATCGAAGAAAAAATTTGTATGAATTTCAGAAGTCTCAGAAATTTCAAGATCATGTCCATGATGTTCAATGTTTCGGTAGAAGAAAACTTGAAAATACCGAGATGTACGATCTCCTTGTAAATGTATGGACACCGGATGCTGATTTTGTGTTTCTCAACGGAAATGAACAAAAAAAATCTGAAATTCGAACTTTCGTGGTTACAAAAGTATCCTTGGCTCACTTACTCAGCCTCAGAAGACGGCGCTTATTGTCGAGTTTGCATTTTATTTGCGCAAAAAGAAGTTGGAAAAGGAAAACATGAACGTTTGAGTTCATTTGTGCAAACTTGTGTTAAAGATTGGAAGAGAGCTTTAGAGAGATTTAAAGAACACCAAACGAAAAAATATCACTTGGACGCCCTTGAAGATGCACAGAATTTTAAGCTCATTTATGAAAATAAGAAAAATGATGTCATTGTCGAGATCAATCAGAGCCGTAAACGGCTGCAATTGGAAAACAGACGGAAGCTTGCTCCCATCATTTGTGCGGTTTTGTTCTGCTGCAGACAAGGACTGGCGCTACGAGGACGTCGAGATGATGGCCCATTGGCGCTGGAAATTCCAGAAGAGAACGACGGGCATTTCAGGGCACTTCTGCGTTTTTCTGTGGATAGTGGAGATGTAGCACTGCAAGAACATTTAAAGGTGGCTGGTTGTAATGCAACATACTTGAGCCATAGAATTCAGAACGAGATCATTGATGCTGGAGCGGAAATCATCACAAGAGAGTTGGTGAGACGCATCAATGAGACGAAATGTTTCACTGTAACCGCAGATGAAACGTCTGATGTAAGTGGAATTGAACAATTCACGATTGGAGCTAGGTTCATTCAAGAAATCAAAGGGAGACACACGATCAGAGAAGATTTCTTGTGCTTCGTTCCTGTAGAGGATGTGACTGGCGCCGGCCTTGCAAATACGCTGCTTACAACTTTGCAGAAACTTGGAGTGGACACTCATTTCATGAAAGGGCAAGGTAAGCTGGATAAAACTCAAATTAACAAGGATAAAACTCAAATGAACTAATTCAAAATTGAATTACTATAAAATATCATTATATAATTTTAAACATTAATGTATTAAATAAAAAATATTTTTGTCTCATATTTAATGTAGTATAACTCACATTCACTCAATAAAACTTAAATTAGCTAATTGAAAAATTAAATCAAATGGAAACTCATATGAACTAATTAAAACTTGGATCCCTATAAAAAAGCATAATATAATTTTAAACATAAACGTATGAAAAAAAAATTTTTATCCAATATTTAACGTAGTATAACTTACATTCATTCAATAAAATTTAAATTGACCGATTAAAAAATTCAACCGAATGAAAACTCAAATGAACTTATCAAAACTTGAATCACTATAAAATATCATCATATAATTTCAAACATTGTTTTATATTGTATGAAATAAAAAATACTTTCATCCAATACCAAACGTTGTATAACTTGCATTCACTCAATAAAACTTAAATTAACATGAATTTGTTAAAAGTAGAAAAAGAAAGTGAAGTTTTGGAGCTACTTTTCATTGAAGTTTTGGATCAAACTTTCTACGAGCATAGAAAAATTCACTCTCGATTGGATTTAGTGACTAGCTTAAAAATGATATTTTTCAACTCAATTAAAATCTTATCTGAATAGGATTTTATAAAACCTTTTGACAAACCTAGCTAAATTTGATTCTTGAATTAATTTTAGTATGAACTAGACAAGAATTCTTAGTACTTAAGAATATATATACATATATTATGTGGATTAAATACTATAACAGTTTTAGAGTCTTGCTTAAAAATGATTTTTGAAATGTCTTGAAAATCGGATTTTAATTCGATTTTGAAAGAGTCTTAAAACCCAAACCAAGTTGAGTTGAAAAGTGCTTTGAAAATTTCAATTACACAAGTTCCTGAATCGGGTTTATAAATATAAGAGCTCTGAAACCATAGAAAAAACTTTTGATTTGTAAAACAAGGATTTTAACGGTTTATTTTAAAGGTTATGATGGAGCTCGAGCAATGAGTGGAGAGCTGAAAGGCTGTGCAGCTATTGTAAAGAAAACATGTCCAGATGCTCTTTATCTTCATTGTGCCAATCACAACCTAAATCTGGCAATTACCCATGCGTGCGACATTACGCCGATTCGGAACTGCATTGGAACAGTCAAGCAAGTCGTCAACTTCTTTCGTCTGTCGAGCAAAGCTGGAAATTTGTTGAAAAAACATATCCTGGCAGAAAATCCTAGTGCCAAGCAGACACGTCTTTTAAAATTTTGTGAAACGCGTTGGGTCGAACATCTTGCTTCTCTGGGATTGTTTCATGAAGCATTGGAATTCATCTGCTTGACGCTCGAAGAATTAAATGAGCTGAGATCAAAAATAGATGGAGTACAGCCAAACAGCTTGCTTGCTTCAATCCAAACAGCGCAATTCATAGTTGCATTGGCTGTAATGGTACCGGTATTCAGCTTGACGAAGAACCTGAGCCAGAATTTGCAAAAAGAATATTGCGATTTAAGTGAATGCGTCCAATATGCGAACAATGTTCACAAAGAAATAAAGGAGATGCGTGCCAGGGCCGACGAAAAATTTGCGGAAATGTTCCAGTCAGCGACTCAGATTGCTGTGAAGATTGGTATCGAGCTAACTGTTCCTCGGCGAGTAGGACGTCAAAACAATCGTGACAACTATTTTGGAAATGCTGAAGAATATTATCGACGATCAATATTTATTCCATTTTTGGATATATATCTGGAAGAGCTGGACACGAGATTTCTCGAACATCGAGCACTGTTGTCAATGATACAGAATATCATTCCAGCCAAATGCGCAGAACTCGATGAAGAGGAAATAAAAAAAACCGCCCATGTTTTTGAAGAAAAATGGCGGAACAACATCACTGGGTCTACGGAGGACTTGCAATTAGACATCAAGCTGTGTAAAAGGTAATCATCAGTTTTTCGCAGTTAAAAAAGGGTCTATTTGATTTAGTAATTGGTTTTTTATTCCAGGTTCTGTTCAAAAATTCCTGAAAAAGAACAGCCAAAAACATTCATCGAAGCTCTGGACGTTTGCAATAGAAGATTTTACAGCCAGATATACAGATTTCTTCAAATTTGTGGGACACTACCGGTCACAGTTGCCTCTAGTGAACGGTCCTTCTCCACTTTGCGAAGGTTAAAAACCTACTTGCGCAACCGAACTGGAGAGGAACGGCTGAATGGACTGGCGCTTCTTAACATTCACAGAGATGTGAATGTTACCAGTGATCAAATTCTGGATATTCTCGCAAAAAGAACAAGAGGAATTGACATCACTCTGTAAATAGTCTGCCTGATATTAAAGGCAGTAGATCATATGTATTGCAATTTCATCATTTGATTCGTGTGCTGTCAATTAATGCTTCTTATATTATAAAATATTATAACGTTAAATGAAATTCCAATTGAGTGAAAATAAATTTTTTTTTAAATTATGATCACAATTTTTAGCTATTTTTACCCAAAAATTGATGTTTGTCTTGTGTTTATTTTTTGGAAAATAGAACTCGCAGACCGCCAATCAACACGCGATTTAATGAACAATCATAAGTTATAAATATTAAGTTTGTCAAACACAAATAAAACGTTACGGTTTGTTAGAGCCGAGCTGTTTAATTATTCCAAATTTTTCGATCGGACCCCCCCCAAAATTTTTTTCTGCGTCCGTCCCTGATATATATATATATATATATATATATATATATATATATATATATATATATATATATATATATATTATATATATATATATATATATATATATATATATATATATATATATATATATATCTATGATTATTGTAAGAATTAGCTGAGAACTGTGACTTTCAATTCACAAAGATATATGAATTATGTGACTAATTAAAACCAAATGAAAGCTATTTGGTTAAATTTTATGTTCGAGTATTTATGTTGCCATAAATTTTCGGTAATTGTGGTTGAGACAAGTCATCTTTCAGTTTTTAAGTTAAAGTGTATATTTCATTCCAGCATAACAGGTGAAAGAAATTTGGAATACTGTATTCCAAATTACCCGCACAATAAGTAAATTCAAGTTTTCTGAGATTTTTAGTTTAGTTTCAATTTTGAGTTAGCTCCTAACCCTTGTTTTGTTTGACTATTTAGATTAAATAAACAATTTTTCATTCTTATAATGCTTGTTTCAATTGACAGACCCCTTTCCACTTCTATTTATTCCTGAAAAACAAATTGATATTCCAAATATTGTTACATTATTTATACATACTCGGTTGCGAATGCTATCGTAATTACCGAACCTTTTTTATTAATTTTATAATTTCAAAGGACGGGTGTGAAATAGTTGTAAGTCATTAAGATGCCACATGTATTTTAAGGATTATTATATGCTTATAGAGGCTAAGAAAATTGTCGGCAGACCAAAGAGATTTGATAGTTGTGACATGGCAATAAATATATGAAAAAAGGACATATGAAGTACGAGTATGTTTAGTATAAATACGAAAATAGTCATTTGTAACGAGGCACCATATATACATACCTAGTCTGATTTAGACCTTCATCGTCGACGGTTGTTTAGTGCGAAAAGTCTTCAAAGAAAACGTATGTTATAGTGTAGTGGTACAGTGACTGGCTTAAAGGCGGGATTCCATAGAACAAACGTTTTAAGTGTGTGTGTATGTATGAGTGTTCATTGCACCATACAAACAGCAATCCAATTGAAACGGACAAGAGCCAGGTGCAATTCAAGATTCTTGGGTGAGTGTGTGTGTACTCACTTTAATTAGATTTAGTTAGTTTGACGAACGGACAAATACTTGATTATAGGACTTGCTTAATCAACTCTGCACGGAGCAGAACATATTTAGATAGTGTTAGGCAGAATGAAGGGGACGATGGGACCTGGACATGACCCAAAGGACCAGCAAAATATGGTATTTCTTGAGCAATTTAGAAAATTGGAGAACCAACTTGAGCAGGTTCTCAAGGAGCTTCAATTCACAAAAGAGCAACTTTGAGCTCTCAACAACAACTACTAAACGCTCAGGCCGAACTTGCGGAACAACGCAGGAAAAATGACGAGCTCTTGCTGAAGCTTGTAGACAAGACGTCGCCCAAAAAGGGTACGATAAAATGAAGGTTGTTGAACTCGCCGATTTCCTCGACCAAATCGGCCTACTCTTCAGAAGAGGAAAAACAAGAATCGGTTGAATCGGTTTCCGACGAAGAAATGGAGGAGGAACTCTGTAAAGAGGAGACAGAGGAGGAACCGGAAAAAGGGACATTTCCAACCCTTCGTCCCCCAAAACCCGCTGTCAGTTTCCCAGAAATGAGGGTCATCCCCAAAGCCAAACCTCCGACATCTTCATTTCCAGCCAATCCCTCTCCCACGAAACCAGAGCAGGACAACGAACAGAAACGAACTGTACCGATTGTATTACGTGGATGGACAAACTTTTCGAAGATGCTACGAGACAAAAACATGCAGTTTGTTTCGGCAAAACGTGTATACCTTGGTATACAGATAATACCACAAACTACAACTGACCATCGACAGATGACGAAACTATTGACCGAACAAAAACTTCAATACCATACGTACTATCTGCCGGAAGACAAAAAATTAAACGTGGTCCTTCGTGGACTACATGGCCTCAGCTGCGAAGAAATTAAGGAAGACCTCGAACTACAAGGCTTTCACCCATTTGAAGTTTTCTTCATAAAACTACAAAATGGTCCATCAAGACTTGTCAAAGTCCTCCTCTCAAAGGAGGAAACTTTTATTTTTAATATAACCGCGGTTTGCCATTTGATCTGCAAGTGGAAGCCTTGAAGCCTAGAAATGGTGTAGCAATGTGTCACAACTGCCAACAATTTGGTCATTCCTCGGGGAATTGTCATGCACGGGCCCGGTGCGTTAAATGTGATAGCATGCATCACCACAAAGATTGTGTTAAGGCGAAAGATGAAACACCGAAATATGTCAACTGTAAGGGAGAGCATCCGGCAAACTATGGGGATTGTTGAAAAAATCCCAAGCTCATTTCACCAGTAGTCGGGCGCATATAACTGTATGTTGTGCGGGGCTGACTAATGGGTTTAAAAATCCAATAGTCAGCCGTTAGTTCTGTTGCACGATATTGGATCTTAATTTTTTTTAATTATGATCGAATCTTTGTGTCTCTCTTAGCATAAAAAAAATTTTGTTTAAGAAATCCATCAAGTCGAAAAGACCAATTCAAAAATATAAAGGAGAGCAGTTAACAAAAGCTTTGGCGGCCATCAGAAATGGGATGAAGATAAGAGAAGCTAGTCGAGTTTTTAAGTGTTCCACGAAGAACTCTGCAAGATCGACTACATTTAAGGGTCTCAGAATTGCCTCGTAAAATGGGACCAGATACTGTAATGTCCAAAGACGAAGGGACTGCCCTCAAAGACTGGTGCATAGCCTTAGCAAAATATGGATTCGCTTTTAAACTTGATGATCTTCTTTATACCGTCCACAATATTGTAGTAGCAGAAAACATGCCTTACCCATTTGTGGATAACAGACCGGGCAAAAAATGGTATAAGTCGAGCTGCCGTATCTGAGGAAGGTATTAGGAAGTGGTTTACGGAACTGCCAAAGCATTTAGAAGTAAAAAACACAAATGATATTTTAACTATGCCAGACCGAATATTTAACAGTGACGAAAACAGTTTCTATATTTGCCCCAAATCAGGAAAAGTTATTGCTCCCAGAGGGTACAAGAACGTCTACAAAATTGTAAAATGCAAAGAAAAGGAAGCTGTTATAGTTCTTGCGTTGATATCAGCTTCAAAAAAAACGTTGCCTGCTTGTGTCGTTGTTCCTTATATAAGACCACCAAAAGAAGTTGTCAACAGTATGCCTGCTGGATGGCTTTTAGGCAAGTCAGAGACTTGGTGGATGAAATTCGAAATATTTTTTGATTGTATTGTGAAAGGATGTAACGAGTGGGTGAACAATCAAAACATAAAAAAACCAATTCTTATTTTTGTTGATGGGCATAAAAGCCATTTAACAATGCGGCGCAGCGATTTTTGTAATGAAAACGGTATAATTCTGTGCGCACTTCCACCAAACCTGCTGATGTAAGTGTTTTCAAACCTTTGAAGTCGGAATGGTAAATTACCGCGCATGAATGGGCAACTCAACCTGAAAATGTCAACAATGTATTGACAAAGTCATCTTTTTGCCCATTACTCAAAAAGTCTTGGAAAAAGAAAATTTGCCTGCTACAGTCAGTAACAGTTTCTGCAAATATGGATTGGATCCATGCAATCCGAACGAGTTGGATTATTTGAAATGCGTACAAAATAATCGTCAGAGATATAATAATGCCACCAACAATGCAAAATCCCCAGCTTGACGAGATTTGAATACGGCAATCAAGACAATTAATAAACTAAGTAACGATTTAGAAAAAGCTTGAGTTGACGTCAAAACTGTTGTCAATATTTTAAGCATAGCAAGGGATAGTATAGGAACTGAAAGTTGTGATACAACAAAAAATTCAACAAGTGACGCGATCGACATTGAAAATATAAGCGCAATTATTCATACTGATAGAAATCAATCACAGATAGCTTCAGAATCAGTTGAAATTCTAGACGCAACTTTGCCAATTATAGGTGATGACGCGTTAGAAAAAAAATTATTCAATAGTAACATTACTCAAAGGGACATACTATCCTTGAATTATAGCCGACTTTGAGATTGTGAATGATTATCATTTACAGAAAATACAAGAATCAGAAATTATTGCATTAAATGCTACCAATGAAGATGACAACTGTAACAAAGAAAGGACGAACAAAGACAAAACAAGGCAAATTTTTGAAGAGCATACACAATATAAAGATGCAGCGCCAGAAATAATTATTAACCAAAAAAATACTTAGAATGACAAAGAAAATACAATGGGCGCTTGATCAATTTATGAAAATAATATCACCAAAGTTAAGAAAGTAATAAATGAAGAATGTAAACTTAATAAAATAGAAAATGATATTCACGTAGAATATAACACACAAAATGTACAAAATAAAATGAATGAAAGTCAACAAACAAGCAAAAATAAACCAGTCATCTAATACGGTCCAGAAGCTACGTCTTGCACGTTTTGCCTGCGCAAACCAAAACGCTGCAGGCAAAACGTTGCGTGTGGACGAGCGAAATGCAGCGATATTTGAGCTGGTAGGGCATAAATATCCGTGAACTGCGCAAAAAAGTTGGTAAGACGTGCACCGTCTGGACGCTCTTTCAATTTCGCTACGTTTTGACTGCGCAGGCAAAACGTAGTGCAAGAAGTAGCGTCTGGACCGGGCTTAATATATCAACCATTTTAAACAAACATGTAACCTTGCCGACTGTTTCTAAAACAACTGAAAAGATAAAATTAATAAATAGAATTTGAGCTACATACGAGGTGTGTTCAAAAAGTATCGCGAATTTTGTTTTTTTTTTCAAAAATTATTTATTTATTCATTAATATCTATTTTGTCCCCTTCAAAGTAATCCCCATGATATATTATACACTTGTGCCAACGGTTTTTCCAATCTTCGAAGCACTTCAAAAAATCATTTTTTTTAATCTTGTTCAGCTCCTCCTTCGATGCCGTCTTTATCTCGTCAAGCGTAGCGTAACGTCGTCCTTTCATGGGCCTCTTCAGTTTAGGAAACAAGAAAAAGTCACAGGATCTGGGGAATACGGTGGCTGCGGCATCATTGGTGTGTTGTTTTTGGCCAAAAAGTCGCGCACGAGCAACGATGTGTGAGCAGGGGCGTTATCGTGGTGCAAAAGCCAATTTTTGTTCTCCCACAAATCCGGGCGTTTCTGGCGGATTGCTTCGCGCAAATTGCGCATAACTTGCAGGTAATATTCCTTATTGACCGTTCTTCCCTGTGGCAAGAACTCATGATGCACCACGCCCCTGCAATCGAAGAAAACTGTCAGCAAAACTTTCACATTCGACCGAACTTGGCGCGCTTTTTTCGGTCTTGGTTCATGCGGCAGCTTCCATTGAGATGATTGAGCTTTGGTTTCCACGTCATAACCATAAACCCACGATTCGTCACTAGTTATGACCCTCTGGAGTAAATTTGGTTCGTCGCGGACAGAGTTTAACATCTCATTAGCAATGTTCATGCGTTGCTGTTTTTGGTCGCAATTGAGCAATTTTGGTACGAATTTCGCGGCGACCCGTCTCATGCCCAAATCGTTGATAAAAATCGAATGGCACGAGCCAATCGATATGTTTAGGTCCTCAGCAACTTCTCTAACGGTGATTCGACGATTGGCCAATACCATTTTCTCCACTTCATTAATTTTTTTGTCTGTTGTTGAAGTGCTCGGGCGTCCGGCACGCTCTTCGTCCTTCACATCTTCTCGGCCTTCTAAAAACATTTTGTACCACCGATAAACGTTGCTTCGGTCCAAGGTAGCTTCTTCGTATGCCACAGTCAACATTCGGAATGCATCCGCACACTTAATTTCGTTTTTCACACAAAATTTAATACACGTTCTTTGATCCATTTTTTTGAATAAGTAAAAATCGAAGACGATTGAAAACACGTGCAAGTAAAGCAGCTATCACCAATCAAGTGAACATTCAAAATGGCCGAGCTTGTCGGCGTAAGTGACAGACAGGAGTACCAACATAACGCCACAAAAAAATCGAAATTCGAATATACGTAACCCGCGAAAAATTCAAAATTCGCGATACTTTTTGAACACACCTCGTATTTCCTCCGATGAAAGGAGGTTTGCGAAGCAGAAAGGAGAAGTAAAGAAACAGAAAAAAAATGATATATTGATCAAAAAAATTAAGAGAAAGGAAGCTAAAAACAGAGAGAAGAAATCCAAAAAAGAAAGCAGAGAAATTGTCGAACTCTAAAATAATTAAAAAAAATGAAAAATACGACATGCACAGTAAATAAAATGAGATGCAATAATTGTGACGAGGAATTGACTAGTGACACAGAAATAAATGATATAAAGAATATTGGATGTGACAATTGCCCTGCATGGTACCATCTGAAGAGTACTGAATTCGCTGGAGAATTTTATGAAAATGTTTTTAATAAAAACTTTGTATGCAAAACGTGAAATAGTAAAGAGGCTGAGTACAGGGTAGAATAAGGCTGACCTTTGGAGAAATGTGGACTACTGGGAAAAAGTGCCTAGTTTTGTTTAATGTTAATTTTTTATGTGATAATAATAAAATTATAACGTTTCGTTTTTTTTTCGGAAATTTGAAAAATAAACTTTATATCAATGACATGTGATTATATTCATAGTCTTGAATATTTAAATTGTAGACCAAGAAAATTTATATTCTCACTAAAAGGCTGTCTGCTGGGTATTTTACCCTATGCACTCAACATCAATCGTAGAAATCAATTGCCCTTTTTTCCTTCCTATTCTGCGCACTTTGCACAACTCGCGACACCTCGCCGAGAATTTCTCATGATGAGACAGATTTCTTCCATTCAACCAAATTCGTATACGATCGATCATTTCGCACCGCACACTCAGCACCTCATCACTCGGCTAATCTAATTTCCACTCAACTGAAAAACAAAGTGTCTAGTTCACGGCATGTTCTTCGGGTTTTCATTACACACCAATCCGCAGATGCATAGATGCTAGCGGGTGAAGAGATTGCGGGAAAACAAGTTTTGCAGTGAAGCAGCTTCAAGTAACACATGCGTCAATTAAATCACGGCTGAAGAACAATGATTTCTTCTGATTCAAGAGATAATTATCTATAGTGGAATCAAAATCTCCGCGATCGAACACAAAAATTTCCTCTTTCCCGCATCGCAAACACACAAGCGATCACTTCTCTCAAACCTCCATTGAAAACCTAAAAAAACCCCAAGCGATTACGACAGTCAATGCGTGTCGGTATTGCATTCCCAGGCGACTCACTCGGGTTCAAAATGGAATTCCCGGTGGCAAGTGAACAAAAAACTAACTGCATAGAACAAAACACCGCTGAACGGATGGCGGTGCGCCGCTTCACGGACACAAGACAAGGAATACGAAAAGTGTGCAAATCAAACTCCGACGCACTGCAAGCGCGCAATCAATTGTCGACCAAATTGGACTTTTCACTGCTCGCGTGGTATGTCTCCAGGTTGCGGCGATCGCGTGGAAAATAGTCTTTTTCGATCTCCGTTTTGATTTTAGAGATTCCAAAACAACCGACATGAGCACACGCGTATTTTATCTCTAATGAAAAAAGAAAAAGGTTCAAGCACAAAACGCGGGAATGAACGAAACAAATTGCGGTTTGCTGTTTTCACCGTCGGCATCACTTCGAACGCGTCAGACAACCTCACTGATCTGTTGTTTAAATCCGACTCCCTTCGTGTCACGCACCATCGAGGACAAGCGAACCAGTCCGACGTGGCGGTTATTCTTCGCATTCGTCTCGAAGTGCTTCACAAGCATTTTGCATTGCGTGGATGAGGCCAAACCAGTTCCAGACTTGTGTACTGTTTACGATATATCTGCAATGTAGAACTATGTACTTGAATAAGCTTTGTCAAACATTCGGAATTCAAAATTATTCAGATTAGTAAACATGATTTCAGGTTCCTTGAGCTTTGCATGTTCTTTGAATAATTTTCCACACTGCGTGCATCGAAATAACACAAGATCCGCATGCACGTTTTTCTTTGAAAACATATGCTACATTCGGTGCCTTTATATCCAATTTTTGCCTTTAAAGACGAGTATTTCTGTTAAATTTACGGCCACAGAATGCGCACTTAAAACGATCAGGATCGGAATGAATATCGATGTGCTCATTTAAGAGTGTACTATTTACAAAAGATTCGTTGCACAGTTTACATTTGAAAAGGTCAGGTTTCGCATGTAAGCGTTGATGTGCACGCAGTTTATGTGGTTCAACGTAAAATCTTTCACATTGATAACGTTGAAAGCTGTTACAGTCGAGCCCACTTAAGTGCAACACGCTTAAACGCAAATTCTGTTTAAATGCACGCGTTTGCTAAGCCACATGCCTTTTTCTCAGAATTTGTTCTAGAATTCGACTCGTAATTGCAACACGTTTAAAGGCAAAATACTTATAAGCGCACAAGAAATTTTAGGAGGATTAAGGGCACGTCGTGTGTTTAGATACGGTTAAATGCACATTCAAGTTAGTTTGTTACACGTGCATGTATTTTTGTTTATTGACTGATTTTTCGTTGCATTTTTGGTTTCTGCTAGTTCTTTCCTTTTTCGGTGACAATTTCGCAACGCATTTACATATTCAAATCCATAACTTGGTGATGAATAGTCGCATCAGTGTGGTTCGTGTTTGCACAGGTGTCTTTTCAGTGATTTATTATTAAAGTTTACTAGCCTAGTGAATTTCCTCACTTTTTGTGATACATATCTACGTTATTTACATAAGTGCATCAAAGAGCTAAAATGGGTATAAATGCATTTTGTTCAATTTAATTTGGGTGAATTCAATTCTTTAAAAAAATTTCAGATCGTCAAAAAGTTGATAAAAAAAATAGTCTGAATTTCAAGCAAAAAACAGAAATTCTTCGAAGTTTAAATGAAGGGAAATTAAGGAAGGAATTGTGTTGTATGTATGGTTGCCACCCATCCACTATATCTAGAATAGTGAAAGAAAAAGAACACTATCAGCAGCTTGAAATCGAGAATGTGTAATGAATTTCTACCTTGAAAGTTCGAACGCGGAACCGACCTCTCATCGGTTCTACGTTCGAACTTTCAAGGTAGAAAATCATTACAAATGGCGCCCAACGTGGGGCCTAAAACATCCTAAGGGGGAAAGAACTTCGCGTCTTCTGACGAGTTGGTCCTTTACGGAGGATGTAAGGTACTTTGGTACTCGAGTCCCACTATCAGGAGCAGTGGAGTTGTGTGATACACACTAGAAGTCGCTTCCCGTGAGTTGTATCTTCCGCTCTCCTTTGGTTGATTTTTTTTTTTCGCGACAGAGTCCTTCCGATGTGTTGTCCTAGGCTAAACCCTGTAAGGACCTTCTATTTTCTTGATGGAACTGCCAGCCTGATGGGTTTACCTATCAGCATGGACTCTCAAGAAAATAGAAGGCTACCTTGCCTTTATGTCGCGGAAGGATTCTAATTATTTCGTATGCGTGATAGACGAGTGGTATCGGTTCAACGTTCGGTGGCGTATGCTGGAGTTGCGAAGCCAGGAATGCTTCCACGCGTCGGGAATTTTGACCGCGTACAAAATCGTTACGGTAGCTCTACCACTTGTCTCGTCGAGTCACTTTAACGTAGTTTAGAGATGGTTTTTTTGTAATGTATGTGGGTTATGGGGTAAATTTCGTAAATCGACCAAAAGCACCCTTTCTTCGGCCGATTACCACGCACTCTCCTTTCCCGTTGAAGGAGTCGACCACTGAAAAGGAAAGTGTATCAAATAAATTTTTTTTTTGCCTTTGCTTATTATACCTAGCTCGCCACTAACGGCCACTAATTTAGTAATAAGTTTATATTAGGAATAGTGAAGACGATAGTATCGGAAATAATCATAAGTGATGAGGCATAAATCGATATTACTGTCTTTTATGAATTAAGCAAAGAGTGCGTTGAAATAAATTTAGTTCAAAGCAACGTGGATGAGAGGGGAAGATTTGAACCAGCAATCTTTCTATCGTTGCCAGGATGTTCTACAATCGTTAACGTGAAATGACCTTCAAAGTAACGACGTTTCGTTTGTCTATGTCTTTCCCTACTTGGTGCAGATAAAGGGATCTGCCACCGGGAGATCTTTTTCAATATATTTCGAATGTGAAAGGCCTTAAAACTCATGAAAGTTGAAATTGAACTTCAATGACGAGGTTTATCCATGAATAAAATTTAGATGTCATATCCCACAAGAAATGAACATACTATTCCTGCCAAAAAACCCTTCGATGATCTCATAAGACTTTGATTTTCGTAAATATTTTTTTTGAAAAACATCTACCGATCCTTCATATTCAAGTGCGTCTTGCTGTGCGCAAATGGATTGAAACCTCGGTTTCAAAACTGTGTACAGTACGCTCGGAGGAGAAACGTTTGATTAATGTTGGGACTAATCTCGAAACAATGGTCGGGCTTGGTTCGCGAAATGTTTACGGATGCTGACTTTTTGGAATTTCGTTCCCATTGGATTTGGATGTAAGAATGAAGGCAGTCTGTTTGGGTGCTTGCTTTTTGATTGATGCTATGTTTTTTGAAAAGCAAAATAATCAAGAGACGGACCGTCCAGGCATGTTTTAATTCTGCTGCCCTCACGACGAAGCACAAATTCTTCTCAGAATTAACTATTACTTATAATCATATAAAATGCAATGATCTTAAACATTTACGCACCCAAAACCTTGTTAACTTTACGTATCAATTTCTGATTTTAATCTTGTTGGTAGTCTGATAATATTGTTAAATTTAGAATTGAATTTTACATTCAGTGCTTTTCAGATTAAAGTTTCTAATATCACTCGTTACCTACTTTTAAACTCTGGATGTCATAACATGAAATCAGGATTTATCTCAGATTCAGCTGGTTTCCATTTAAAAAAAAAAAAAAAAAAATAGTTAGATAAAACTGCACAATATTTACATTCTAGATTTAAACGTGATATCAAGGTGATTTGCTTTAAGAAAAGATTTGCTTGTACATTTGAATATTTACAACTTAATGAAATAAAGCTGAACGAATTTTGTAACTATCAAAAATTAATTAAATTAATTATTTTGTCATATATATAAGCGAAATTTCATGTTATGGCACCACAGTCGGTATCATTTTGAACATAAACTCAAATTTTGTTAATTGTATAGTAAATTTTATGCGAATAAGCATTCCGTTTGCATCGATTCAGAATGCTTAGTAGAAACATCATCATATACCTAAATAGTATACAGAAATGTTAGTTGTAGAAAAATATTTTAACAACAAGTTAATAGAGTTCTAAATGTTTATTGAAAGTTGAGTGTTGTGGGCTGTTGTTTGTTTTTATTGAATCTGAAAAAAAGTAAGAATTAAAGAAAATTAGAAGTTCTCCTAGTCATTCGGCCAAAAATATTAAGAAATTACAATACAACATTTGAAATTCATATATGCATCCATTTGTTCAAGACATTCAATACAGCCAGAAATTGTCTTTAACTCATTCAACTAATGCTAAAGAACGCCTAGCAAGTATTTTAATGTGCCTCTTTCTTGTGAATGTAAAAAAGAAATTGTTGTAAGACAAAAAGGATCCAAAATCTTATGATTAAAAAGGGAATGACTATTAATACATATTTACTCGATTTACAAGATGTTTACAATTTTGCGTTGATACTAATATTCTGCATAATGCAAGATTTACGTAATATTATATATATATATATTAGTAGTTTTTACAAGAAATTTATTTTGTTCTTTTTTAAGCTGAAGTTATTTAATTAATATAGATAATACAATAAAAAACATATGTCAAACAGTAACAAAAAGAAAAAAGAGATTCAAAACGGGAACATTGTGACTAATGCAAGGAAATTCACGTAGAAAAAAAAAAAATTTAATTCTAAATCGTTTATTCCAATCGATGAGCTGTAATTTGCGCTTGAAAAAGAAAACAGAAACCTTTGAAAAACCCTAGGGTTACTTTAGATATTTAGTTGCATTTTCACGTATTTAAACTCATTACGAGTCATCAAATCAAGAAAACACCATTAGACTTAATATGAGTTTAGTAGTAGTAACAAAATTGATTAATAATGAATTCGTACTTATTGATTGAACGAGTACCTTTCGATAAAAAAACCAATGAATTATTTCAATTTTTTTACATTTTCATATGCACATTATATTAAATTAAAAATATTGTTTAAATTCTAACAAGGTCTCTAAACATAATGCAATGACGAATAATAAATGAAATGGTATCCTATAATATTTAAGTAAACCTGTAAACTTAATTCTTTAGAGATGAAAAAAAAAAGGTTGATGTCTTAGTTAATATCACGATAGATTGATTTTGTAAAGGATTTATCTAATTTTGAGATGAGTATAGCCAGGAAACGATTACTGACCATTGTACAGAGATCTTAAAGTACGTAGAAATACATCAACAATATGTAAAAGATGTGTGTACACTTTGAAAAACAATATAAATCACTAGGTATGTAATGCTTCATTATAAGTAGATTGCTTTAATACATATTAAAAATCTAAAAATTTATACTGCATATAAAAAAATGGTATGGTTACATTCATAGTAAAAAGTAATAGTATATCCAGTGTGGAATAAATATTAATAGAAAAAATATATAGATTTTTGAGAACTAAATAAAACCAACATGAATTGCTAAAACTTTAACCACGACTTTCCTTTTCAGTGGCTCGTTCTTTTTCAGTGGGAAGAGAGAGTGTAGGGTAGGTATGCCGTCGCGAGGGTAGGGTTTCGACAAATCCGCTGAGGTCTGTTTCGCGTCGCGCGCGGTACGCGGTACCTTTGATTGTTTCGTTATTTTATTTAGAGTAGTCTTCGTCGGGTTGAGTTAGAGTAGTATACTTTTCGGTACCGCGTCGGAACTTCGGGAACGTGAAATAGAAATTAGATTTTGGTATTCTTGACTGGTGATAAGAAGAAATACGGAGTAACGTAAAGTAGGTTTCTTCTCCGTATGGTTTTGTTTTTTTGTAACGCGTTTTGAAAACGGGCGTGTTCAGGTGGCTGAAAATATTGTAATTGAGCGTAACCCATTCGGAGACCCGCGACCGAAATCCTCTCCGAACTAGCTGGCCGACAAGCAGCCACCGCGTGAATGGGTTACGGTGCACGGATTGGTTGACCTGTTGGTACCATCCGTTGGCACTACTCAGACTTAACGTCTAGAACCGATGAGAGGTCGGTTCCGCGTTCGAACTTTCAAGGTAGAAAATCATTACAAATGGTAACCTCCAAAGGAAGCGACTACGAAAAGGAACGCATGATCAAGTGGACAAAGCACTTAGCAAGTGGGTTCAACAAATGAATGCCAGCAACGCAATCATTACTGGCCAATGTTAAGAGAAAATGCCATTAAATTTGCTCAAATGCTTAACGTTGATGGTTTCGAAGCCACCTCGGGATGGCTTCATAGATGGAAAGTCCGTGAAAATGTTTCCTTTCACAAAACGAGCGCTGAAGTAGGTGAAGCTGACCGTCAAGCCGGTAATAATTGGCTGGTGAATGTTTGGCCCTTCCTAAACTCGGAATATGAAAGCAGCTGCATTTATAACGCGGATGAATCAGCTTTATAATATAAAGCACTTCCTCGAGGTAAAATGGCATATCGGAACGACAATGTCCCTGGGATGAAAATTCGTAAGCAGAAACTTACGTTGCTTTTTATGTGCAATGCTGATGGATCGGACAAATATATATTTGCAATTGGAAATGCAAAAAAACCTCACACCTTTAGAGGTAAGAAAGTCCCAGTACCCTATTATAATTCGAAGAAAGCTTGGATGAATCAAGACATTTGGAATCAAATTCTTTTTGCTCTAAATGAAGATTTCAAACAAAAAAATAAAAAGATTTTGCTCTTAGTGGACAACGCAAGCTGCCACAAGTTAAACACAACATTAAGCAACGTGAATATCACCAGCTTGATTCAGCCACTGGACCAGGGAATAATAAAGTGTTTTAAGACATATTACCGTACACATCTTGTACGAAAGCAGCTTTTAGCTTTAGAAAATGGACTTTCATTGCAAGATTTTTCAAGAACAATTTCTGTTCTAGAAGCTTTAAAACTTACAAAAAGGTGTTGGTGGTTAGTTGCTCCCACCACAATACAAAACTGTTTCAAAAAGGCAGGGTTCGTCAATCTGAACAATGGAAGCCTTTTAGATCTTGATATGAAACTTGTTCACGAAGAAGTCATCGATTTACCGATTCCAGAAGATGAATTCAGAGAATACCTTTCATGCGATACAAATATTGAGTGCTATGGGGAAATGACACATGAAGAAATAGTAGCAGAAGTGACGGGAAGCAACAACGAAATAGGTGAAAGCGATAGTGAAGAGGATGAATGTCCAGAAACTGAAAATACAAACATAAGGCCTTCATATAGCGAAGCTGTATCTGCACTTTGTGTGCTCCAAAATTATTTTCATGATTATGAAAATATTCATCTTGAGTCGATTGAGGAAGCAATTTTAAAGAGTTCAACCAAAATATGTTTTCAACAAACAAAGATTACTAAGCTTCTGAAATGATATAATTTTTCGTTTTGTTTGTATGAATAATTTACACTGTTATTTCTTAAATTATTGACTGAATTTTGCATTACGTTTTTTTTTCCTTAATAAAAGCTATTGATTAATTCTTAAACGATTTTTTTTGCAATGCCAGTCTTAGCTGATAAACGCAATAATTGTGCAACTATATGAAGTACGGTTAGTTGCACAATATTGCATATATCCGAGTTGGGGTTAAATGCACAGCTCGGTTAAATGCAAACGATTTTCAAGCCACAATTGATTGCATTTAAGCGGGCTCCACTGTAAGATTTTTGTGCAATATTTCATCTAGCCTTAATGTCGCGGTTTTTTTAGATGATTTGTCACATTCGTCGCACTTAAATCGTTCATGGATTTCATATTTAGTCCGGCGCTGTTGATATAAATGGCTTTTCCAAAATACTTGATCACTCAGCTTATAAGGAAATTGTAGTAATCGATGCCCGGACCCGCGAAATGCTCGAGAAACTACAAGAGAAAGCCACCAAAATATTGTACCGACTATGATGTCCTGAAAATCGAGCGCGGCTTTGCATGAAATTTCAAGTGGAAATTCCCAGCAGCACTCATCGTCGTTTTCTTTCTAGAAACACAGCAGCCACTACATCACCTTCCTACACCCCCTTTTAAAAGATGCGATAATACATTGTCAGATCGTTGCGTGAGAGTCATATGAGGATCATTGTTATCCAGTTTATTTGGTGAATGGAATTTTAGAATTTAAAGTGAAGCGTTTAGATCAGGGGTGCTCAAACGGTCGATCGCGATCGACTGGTCGATCGCGAGTGCTTTTTGGGTAGATCTCGAGAAGACAAAAAATTTTAATAAGTAGGTAGGTAACTAAACTACAAAAATGTATTACGTAATAAAATAACACTGCATGCGGCAAAAGGTGGCTTTATCAAAGGAACGCGCGGCACTTTTCAAAGAAAAGCCGTGTTGTTTCTAGACTAGACAGTACACAGTACAGTCTAGTCTAGAAACAACGAGAGACAATACCGTCTAGTTTCGGGCGGCGCGTTTGACGGGAACATTCGAGACTTTCGTTCACGCCGATATAAATGTTGTGCCTGCAGGAATTGGAATCATTCTGAATTGTAACTTGATGGCGATCCTACGTCGATACAAAGTTTATTATTAAATAGTGGAAAATGAGTGCAGTGAAAAAATCTAAAACGTATCATTTTAACAAGGATTGGGAGGGAGAATTTTTCTTTTGTATGGTGAAGGATAAGTGCATTTGTGTTATTTGTCGTGCGTCAGTTGCAATACCTAAGCGTGGTAACTTACGAGTGGCATCATAAAACGGTTCATAAAAACTATGAAAAGGATTTTCCGCCACAGAGTGAATTAAGAAAACGAAAAGTAAGTGATTTGATATCTTGTTTGAAAAAAGAACAATCCATGTTCACAAGACCAGCCAAACAATCAAAAGCTGCTACGATCGCGTCATTCAAAATATCTCATATATTGGCGAAACACAAGAAACCATTCGAAGATGGATCGGTGGTCAAGGAAGCATTTATTGAAGCGGGTGAGACTTTATTTGGAGATTTTAAAAATAAAACAGAAATCATGTCTGTTATTAGAGAACTTCAGTTATCTCGTCCGACTGTCACAAGGCGTATTGAAGTCATGAGTCAGGACATCGCAGATAAACTAAAACATGATATCATGGAATGTACATACTTTTCTTTACAGTTCGACGAATCCACCGATACGACAGACACTGCCCAGCTGTGTATTTTTATTCGGATGGTATTCAATGACATGTTGGCTAAGGAAGAATTTTTGACAATCATTCCTCTGAAGGGAAGACCCGTGGCGAAGATATATATGACGTTTTCTTCAATTTTGTAAAAAACTACGAGCTACCAATATATAAATTAGTGTGCATTACATCCGATGGAGCACCAGCAATGACTGGAAACAAAAACGGTTTTGTGGCATTGTGTCGAGCTAATGAAGAATTCCCTTCATTTTTTTCATTCCATTGCATTATACATCAACAAGTTTTGTGTTCAAAAGTTTTAAACACGAAGGAAATTATGGGCATTGCAACAAAAATTGTGAATTCCATCCGTGCACGTAGCTTGCAACGGCGGCACTTTCAGTTGCAGTTGGAAGATAGGGAGTCAACTGAACACTCTGATTTAGTTCTTCACACGGACGTCAGGTGGTTGAGTCGCGGAAAATTCCTAGAAAGGTTTCAAGAATTATTGCCCGAAATAACAGCTTTTCTAGACGAAAGAGGTGATGACACTCAGATTTTGAAAAACGAAAAATGGCTAAATGATTTGGTATTTTTGACTTGCATCACAATGCACTTAAACACCGTTAACTTGGAGCTTCAAGGTAAAGGAAAAACTATTATTGAGATGATTAGCGCAGTAAACGCATTCAAAAGTAAATTACAACTTATGATAGATCAACTGAAAAGAAAGGATCTGCAACATTTTCCGTCTTTGAAAGCAAGGATTCCTCAGTTGAAATATGATACGTATGAGGCTGAATTATCAAATATTTTGGGACAATTCGAAATGCGTTTTTATGATTGCAGTGAATTGGAAAATATAGCATCATTTATGAGTTATCCTTTTTCATGGAAAAACATTGAGGAATCAGCTACTGAAATAGCAAGTCAGTTTAATATGAACTCATGTTCTGTTGAAAATGAGTTGGTGCAGATTATATCAGATATACATCTCAAAGCTACAGCATCTGAAACAAATTTCTGGTGTTTTATATCTGAAGATAAATATCCGAATGTAAGGCAAATCGCCCTTCAACTGACGGCATTTTTTGGGTCAACTTACTTGTGCGAGTCTGCATTTTCTGAAATGGAGATAATTAAGTCAAAATATCGCAATCGACTAACTGACGATTATATGTCATCATGCTTGCGATTAGCACTCAGTGGTTACGTACCATCTTATGAAAAGTATGCTGAGGACATGCAGTGCCACGCTTCAACATCCAAAGCCACTCTTTAGTTAAGTTTAACACCATATGTAACTCTTTTGTTTTGTAACAACCAATAAACCCGCAATTTTGAATAACTATGAGTTTTTTCATTGATATTGTAGAGAAGAACCTAACTAATCCTTACCCAAACCTTGACTAAAATAATGTACCTATATTGTGCAGAAAGCTAATATCTATATATGCTACGGTACGCCCTACCTAGGTAGGTAGGGTGTATCGTGTATGTACGACAACCCTGCATCACACACACTTGCAGTCTCTCAGAGTCGATCGTAAGTAGTTTAAAAATATTGAGGTAGATCGCCAGCAGTTCAAGTTTGAGCACCCCTGGTTTAGATGATAATGTATACGAAAGGTTTAAATCTTAAAACTTTGGTTTCAGCATCGCCTATCGCACGAGCGCTCGCTAGACTAGGTGAGGGTAATTATTTAGTTTAGGTGCCATACTCCCGATTTTTTTGAAATTTCAGAATGTTATACAGTTTTTCATGCTGAAAAAGTATATATATATATATATATATATATATATATATATATATATATATATATATATATATATATATATATATATATATATATATATATATATATATATATATATAAGGTTTGATAATTGAGAAACGTACACTAACGTGAAAAGTTGGTATTTTGCACATACTTGATGTTGGAGAGGATTGAGAGTGGGGTGTGGGGGGGGGACGTTAAAAATTTAGAACATCGTTTTAACAACTTCTATTCTTTAGAAGGGCACTCTTCTTCCCACACCCCACTCTCAATCCTCTCCAACATCAAGTTTGTGCAAAATACCAACTTTTCACGATAGTGTACATTTCCAAATTATCAAACCTTAAAAACTATGTAAAGGAATGTTTTCCGCGCCCAACATACATATATATATATATATATATATATATATATATATATATATATATATATATATATATATATATATATATATGTAATATATATATATATATATATATATATATATATATATATATATATATATATATATATACATATATAGTATAATTTAGTTATTAAGAAATCTGAAATGTATTTGTGGTACCAAACCCTTCGGATGTAAAGTTAATTTGAAATCCATAACATTTAAAAAAGAAAAGGCCACTTGATGGTTAAGTGCCCTACGTTAGTGAAAGACAAAGATAAATCACACACATGAAGTAAGGCAGTTCGGCAATTGAAGTAGAAGAGATTAGACGCTCCGAAAGTTTTGGCTATCTACCGTAAAGTAAATTGTGATTAGTGTAATTCATACAAACTCTGTTCATCACTTATTCATCTTTAATAAACTATTCTTTTATATACGTATCACGCCGCCAACATTGTTATACACCTTTAATAACATCCTACATAATTTGGGGGCTCAATCGGGATATATTGAAAACTGTTGGCATTGAAACGTGAGTGTTGCATGCAGAGTTGTTTGTACCGTAAAAGACTTATTTTTTTCGTTTCTGTGCATGGCGAATGGCATTGAGGAAAATTTGATTCAGTGAAGCAGCAAAAGTACAGTGATCGTCGAATCATCAGTTGTGTATACGTTGTGAATCTAAAGGGGAATCAAAACACCATGGCCGACCAGGTAGATATTGAGAAAATGAAAGTGGAAAAATTACGTGCAAAGTTGAGAGAAATGGGTCCCTCTATAGATGGAACAAAGCTGATATTGTGCCACCGATTGCGTGAGGCAATGCATGCACACATTGACAATGCAGAGCGTAGCGAGGAGTCTAATAATGGTGATGATGACGACGAATCATCCGAGAGCGATTACAATGCAAGTAAGAAAAACTCTACCAAGGAATATAATCAGCGGCGAAAATCCCACGATGAAGTATTATTGACTTTTCGTGATGTAGAAAAGTCATTAGAACTATTTAGTGGCGAGAAAAATAAAAACCTAGTGAGATGGCTTGAAGATTTCGAGGAAATGGCAAGCTTGTGTAAGTGGAGTGACATGCAGAAAGTGGCATATGCAAAACGATTGCTAACTGGATCTGCAAAGCTATTCGTGAGATACGAGCGATGTGTGAAAAACTGGACGACACTAAAAGAAGCATTGACTGCAGAATTTAACGAAACAATTGACAGCCATGAAGTACATCGCCAATTAGTGTGTCGAAAGAAACAACAAGATGAAACATATCAGGAATATACATACAAAATGCTCGACATTGCAAGCCAAGCGGATGTAGATGTACGCACGGTTATCAAGTACATTATTGAAGGTATCCCCGATGATCCTCGAAAAAAGAGTATTCTATATGGTGCAAAAACAGTGCGTTATCTCAAAGACAAATTTGTGCAGTATGAATGCATGAAAAGTGAGATAGCAAAAGTAAAAAGTGTTAATAAAGAAGACACTAAACCGAAATGTGCTGCTGATAAAAACACTAGAGGTATCAAATATGATAAAAAAGTAAAGAGGTGTTATATCTGTGGATCAAAAGAACATTTAAGTGCGGATTGCATTGATAAAGCAAAGGGAGTGAAATGTTTTAAATGCAACGGCTATGGTCATGTGGCGTTAAAGTGTCCAGATATAGCATCGAAGAGTAAGCAGAAAAAAACCAACAGCATCACACATACAGCCAAGAAGAAACTTGTCAAAGAAGTGATGGTAATGGATACCAGGCTGATCGCTTTAATAGATACCGGTAGTGATCTAACTCTTATGCGGACAGATGAGTATGTTAAAATTGGCTCACCCGCATTGCTGCGAAATCGTATTAAGTTTGATGGTATAGGGTCGATAGGTAATGAAACCCTTGGCGAATTCGTAACTGACGTAAAAATAGATAACGTGGATCACAGCATGAAATTTCACGTTGTTCCTAGTACGATATTAAAATATGACATTTTAATAGGAACTGAATTCCTAACTCAAGTTAATCTTACCGTCAATGCTGGTGTCATAGAAATTTCAAAGATTGCCGAATCAGATTTAAACATCAATGACATTCCCGAAATTTTATGTATTAATACTATTGAAAGTTCGAATGATGTTGATTTATCGTATATAAAGAATGCAGGCTATCGTAATGACGTAGAAGAAATGATTGAAAATTATAAGCCTGAAAAAATCTGCGATGTTGGAATAAAAATGAAGCTGATATTGAAGGATGAAATTCCAGTTTATTCGAGACCACGTCGTTTGTCGTGTCATGACAAAGTTGAGGTTGATAAAATAATAAAAACATGGATTGACAAAGGTATTGCTCAACCATCTACATCAGAGTACACTAGCCCAATCGTGTTAGTCAAAAAGAAAAATGGGCCTACACGAGTGTGTATAGATTACAGGGCTTTGAATAAGAAAATAGTGAAAGATCGATACCCGTTGCCATTGATAGAAGACCAGTTAGACTTGCTTCAAAGTACAAAAATCTTTAGTACAATAGATCTCGAGAATGGTTTCTTTCATGTTTCCATAGACGGTGAGAGTCGTAAATATACCTCTTTTATTACCCCTACTGGTCAATATGAATTTTTAAAGGTACCTTTTGGTCTATGTAATTCACCATCAGTATTTCAAAGATATATAAATGCAGTCTTTAAGACCTTGATTGATGAAAAAATAGTTTTAACATATATGGACGACGTAGTTATTCTTGCGATAAATTATGATGAAGCCATAGTAAACTTAAAGAAAGTCATGGAGGTAGCTGCAAACTATGGGCTTTTTATAAACTGGTCGAAATGCAAATTTTTGCAGCCTCAGATAGAATATTTGGGTCACATTGTTGAAAATGGAACTATTCGGCCTTCAGAACATAAAACACGTGCTGTAGCTAACTTTCCAAAGCCAAGTAATATGAAAGAAATACAGAGCTTTTTGGGCCTCACGGGCTATTTCCGGAAATACATACCAAGATACTCTTTAATAGCACGACCGTTGACAAATTTACTAAAAGCTAATGTGAAATGTAATTTTGGGTTGCCGGAGACAGAAGCGTTTATAGCACTCAAATCTGCACTATGCTCAAAACCTGTTCTAAGGATTTATCGCGTAAACGCTGAGACGGAACTTCACACGGATGCGTCACGTTTTGGATATGGAGCAATTTTGATGCAGCGCGATTCTGATGATATGAAGCTTCATCCAGTTTACTTTACGAGTAGTAAAACTACCCCAGCAGAAGAATATTATAGCAGCTATGAGCTGGAGGTGTTAGCTATAGTAAAGGCACTAAGAAAGTTTAGAGTCTACTTATTAGGCATACAATTTACGATAGTAACTGACTGTCAGGCGTTTCAGATGACCATGAATAAAAAAGATTTATGCGTGAGGATTGCAAGATAGGCCCTGCTATTAGAAGAATTCCAATATAAGATCGAACATAGGCCAGGTAAACGAATGTTACATGTCGACGCACTTAGTCGAAACCCAATATCAGATGTCATGATCCTGAATGAATGTGATGATGCGCTTATTTTTAAATTAAAAAAGGCACAACAGGCAGATAATGAACTATCTAAAGTCTTCGCATTACTTAAAAACAAGGAGACCAATGGGTATGAAATGAGAAATAATATTTTATATAAAGGTATAAAAAATGAACTGTTAGTAGTCGTACCGAGTAGTATGCAGATGCAGATTATAAGACGTGCGCATGAACAAGGACATTTTGGAATTAATAAAACTGAAGCTATTATAAAACGCAATTACTGGTTTAAGAACATGCGCGAGCAAATTGAACACGTTATAAGAAATTGTATTGACTGTATTCTTGTCGAAAAAAGCAAGGAAAGCAGGAAGGTCTGTTGCATGTTATAAATAAAGGTAGCGTACCTTTAGACACATACCACATTGACCACTTGGGTCCATTGCCGTCAACAAAGAAATCCTATCGTTATTTATTCGTCGTGACAGATGCATTTTCGAAATTCGTATGGATATACCCAACACGTTCAACAGATACTGCAACAGTTATTGATCGACTCCAGAAGCTGTCTGCGATATTTGGTAGCCCAAGAAGAATTATATCAGACCGAGGGACGGTATCCACTTCAGATGCGTTTAACGAATATTGTAAAGAAGAAAAAATTGAACATGTACGCATTACAGCAGGCGTGCCACGAAGCAATGGACAAGTTGAAAGAGTTAACAGAACCCTTATTCCATTGTTAGCAAAACTATCAGCCCCAAAGCCTGAAGAATGGTTTAAATATCTTAATATCGCGCAAAAATATTTGAACGCTACGCCGCATCGCAGTACTGGAAATACACCATTTAAATTGCTAATTGGTACTGATATGCGTTTGAAAACTGATTTGCATATACGCAAACTGATCGAAGAAGAATGGACGAAAATGTTTAGTGTAGAGCGAGACGCTTTACGTTTTGAAGCTAAGGAAAAGATTGCTCGAGTCCAAGAGGAAAACAAAAGGACTTTTAATAAAAATCGTAAAAAGGCCAAGGGTTATCAAGTGGGAGATCTAGTTGCGATAAAACGGACGCAATTCGGGGCCGGCTTGAAGTTGTACCCTAAGTACATGGGTCCGTACTCCATTTCAAAAGTTCTTCGCAACGATCGTTACACTGTGAATAAAGTAGGAGATCATGAAGGCCCACGTGAGACCTCGGTATCAGCTGACCACTTAAAGCCATGGTCACAGTACGCACAGTACGATGAAGCAAACAAACTCAAGTTCCCGATAGCGATGATGAACATCAAACAGATGATGACGTTGACATCTGAGGACAGATGTAATGCAGGATGGCCGAATGTAGTATAATTTAGTTATTAAGAAATCTGAAATGTATTTGTGGTACCAAACCCTTCGGATGTAAAGTTAATTTGAAATCCATAACATTTAAAAAAGAAAAGGCCACTTGATGGTTAAGTGCCCTACGTTAGTGAAAGACAAAGATAAATCACACACATGAAGTAAGGCAGTTCGGCAATTGAAGTAGAAGAGATTAGACGCTCCGAAAGTTTTGGCTATCTACAGTTAAGTTAATTGTGATTAATGTAATTCATACGAACTCTGTTCATCACTTATTCATCTTTAATAAACTATTCTTTTATATACGTATCACGCCGCCCACATTATTATACACCTTTAATAACATCCTACATATATATATATATATATATATATATATATATATATATATATATATATATATATATATATATATATATATATATATATATATATATATATATATATATTCTTTTTCAGCATGAAAAATGTATAACATACTGAAATTTCAAAAAAATCGGGAGTATGGCACCTAAACTAAATAATTACCTAGGTGAGTATTGTTTTGCTTCTTTTATTTACTATAATTTACTATATTGAAAAAAAAATTAAATTTAAAGACCCAACAAAGATGAAAGATGACCGTAACTAAAATACTATTTTCATCATATCCGATTTATGTATTCACTAATAAAATCATCGATCTGAAATAAATCCTTGTGGTTTGCTCTAGAAATGACTCTTAGAATATGTTTTTTAATGGAGAAACTAATATTGTACATACAACCTTTATAACACAGGGCAGTAAGGTGGGCAGTCCAGAGATGTTTTTAAAGGTTTTTTTATTTGGGTCCTGGTTTCGTCCTAGAAATGCAATCAAAAAAAAATTGAATTGGTCAATACCTTTCTGCCCTTACCGCCCCTTCCAGGTAACGGAACATTTAATAGTTCGTAAACAGCTGTAAAGCAGTCTAAAATATTTTTATGGCTGGTTACCATTTTAAAAAAATCGCCACCCCCAGAACCACCCCTTAGCAACAAACCGCCACTCACAACAAAAACAAAATACTTCGAAAAATAAAACTCTACGCATTCTCATTCATTTTCTTTCTACCATACATTGAAATGAGGACCGACCGACGGTCAGACGACAGATGTGTGTGCTATATAGTTGTAGCTAAATATGTGTTAGCTTAGCATAGCGATTCTATCTGCAGAGAGAGGTAGGAGATAGGGCATTCAAGTTGGAACAAGTTAGGAATTAATAAGACAGTCTTATTCGATACAGTATAGCTGGATGTCTTTAATATTGTTTTATTCGGTATGAAATAATTTTACTTAAAATGAGTTTCTCAAGAGCAAATGTTACCAGGGGAAAAGCAGAATGCCCTTTATTTGGGGCAGCTAGCCAATTTAGCGGCATTGTATTATAAACGTACGAAGAAGTTACGAAGTGCTATGTATATGAACGATACAGATTAAAAGAACATTGTGCGGGAATGCAGGAACCGAAAGTTTTTTCAATTTGTAAAATAGTGTGTGACGAACTAATGAAAATCTGGGAAAATTTCTCGCAACCGATGTTGGAAAATGATTGGATCATATCATGATAAGTATATTAAGTTATTAAATTATCTTAAGTCTAAAAAAACAATTATTAATTCAAAATGATTTGAGTATAGTGCGTGTTTGTGTGATAGTTTTAAGCAATGTTTTTGTGCAAGAAATTCCCGAATCACCATAAAAGAACTAGAATTGCCTATTAATCAAAGAAGTGTTAGAAAAATGTGTATTGCACAAATTGATGCTGCAAAAACTAAAAAGATAAAACAAAAAGAGGAAAGACAAACAAAATCCTTTAAGAGAATAGCCGGGATAGAAAATGCTAGTCCAACTGAAACTGAAAACGAAGAAATAGAGGATAGTAGTATTATTCCAGAATAGTGAAAATACTATTCATGAGGTACGCCTTGACGAAGAAATTGCAAGCACATAGTCAGGATACCAAAATATGAATTCAAGTAATTGGGTTACTTGAATTCATATTAACTTAAGACTTCCTACACTTGCAAAAATTGCTGATCGTTATGGTGTATGAGATAGATCGGCAGCAGCTATAGCCACCGCCGTCTTGAAATATGTCAGAATTATTTCATAAGACGATACAACTGCAGTTATTGTTGGCAAAAATAAACTAAACAGAGCTAGGGTCGATAGTCGTAAACAAATAAAAGAAACCTCAGGGGTGGAAGTTTTAAAGACAAAGCCATAGACCAAGAAAAAGTAGCTGATAAATATTATAGAAGAAGTATAGTTGAAACAAATATTTCTTTAATACAAGAAACAGGATCATCGTATATAGGCCATACAGTACCTTCTTCTGGTTCGGCAAAGCATATATTCGTAAGTATTTATGATTTTCTATTAGTAATAAATTATAACCTAGAAAAAGTAGTTGCTTTTGGTTGTGATGGAACAGTAGTAGGGTAAGATGGGGTAAAACCGCCGGTGGGTAAAACCGCCATTTGGATTTTAAATTCAAATGAATCGCCGAAACGAGTAACCGTTTATAATGTACATTCTGATCGATAATGCGTGGTTTTTGCAGTCGGTCGGGATACTGCTGCTTTGTTGTGACAATTTCTATTGCGTCTTTTTTGTTTCACTCGACGGTGGCAAAAAATTTTTGTTATTAACATTGCTCAATCAAGTGTACATAAACGGCTTGAAAAAAAAGAGGTAAGTGTCCGCTTATAGTACGAACCTTGATACTGATGTACATGTATCAAGTTAGCCAATATTTCCAAAATTGTACAAACTAAGTAACCTCGACAAAAAATTGGCGCGTGGGGTAAAAACGCCGTGAAAAGGTGGGGTAAAAACGCCACACAACTTGATAACGGAAAAACTCGTTTTAATCGAGAATGAATGTTTTTCAGCATCATGCCTCGCAATTACGCAAGAAAAAAACCAAAAATTGATGAAAATATATTTCAACGGGCAATCGAGGAAGTTCAGGAGGGCAGCAAGGTTGCAGTTGTTGCCGAAAAATATGGGATTCCCCGAGAGACTTTGCGAGACCGAGTTGACAAAGCGCACAACGCTTATTTTGGCCATCATCACCAGGTAAAGTGTCAAATATTCACAATTTTGGTCAATTGAAACAATATGTAAAGTCATGATTTTGACAAATCCAATATTATAACATTTCTTCTCAGTTTAAAACTATTTTAACCATGTAATTCTTATTTTACAGATTTTTACTGACGACCAAGAGGCATCGCTTGAGAAATATCTCGTAACAGCAGCAGCTATGTTTCATGGTTTCTCTCGGACAGCAGTTCGACGACTTGCTTATGACTTCGCTTCGACACTGAAAGACAGAAATCAAATGCGAAGGAAAATTCCGCAAAACTGGCATGGATCGAAGCCTGGAGATGCAGGTATAGCTTCAAAAGACTGGCTTTATGGCTTCATGACTCGTCATTCCGGGATATCTTTGCGCAAACCGATAGCAACAAGCCTCGGTCGAACCACTGCTTTCAACGAACACAACGTTAACATGTTCTTTTCCAATTTGAAAAGCGTGATTGAACGCTTCAAAATCCGACCCGAAAACATATGGAACATGGACGAAAGTGCTTTGACGACTGTGCAAAAACCTTTATCAGTTGTTGCACAACGTGGTGTGAGGAATTTAGGTTCAATCACATCTGCTGAACGTGGTGTTTTAGTTACGCTTGCTCTCGCCATTTCTGCCGGAGGGGTCTGCATGCCACCTTTCTACGTATTTCCACGAAAGAAATTTAAGAATGACTTCCTTGCTGCTGCTGGCATCGGAGCTGACGGAGCAGCTAACCCATCAGGTTGGATGAAACGGGAGGAATTTTTGAAATACCTGGCACATTTCAAAAGATACGCTCGCCCAACGCTAGACTCACCAGCTCTTTTGATTTTGGACAACCACGAATCACACATGACCATCGCAGGCTTGGATTTTTGTAAGGAGAACGGAATTATTGTTCTGTCTCTCCCACCGCATACGAGCCACAAATTACAACCACTTGACAGAACTGTTTTTGGGCCTATAAAGAAATTTTTCAATGCAGCATGTGACAACTGGAAGCGATCACCAGAAAATGCTGCAAGAACTATTACAATGCACGATATCCCTGGCATCGCTCGTGAACCAATTCAGAAGGGCGCTTCGATTTCGAACATCCAATCTGGCTTTAGAGTCACCGGAATTTGTCCACTGAACGAAAACGTTTTCACCGAAATCGATTTTTTGCCGTCTCAAATCACTGATCGCTTAGAAAATGAGCCTCAACGCCCGAGGACCCCAAACGAGTCAGTCGAAGAGCCGGAAGAGGACGACAGAGAAATCAATTTTGACGCAGTTTTGGAAAAACTGCGTCCCTTCCAAAAGGCCGCACCTCGGAAGTCCACGAACCGCGGCCGAAAGCGCCGAAAAACAGCGATTTTGACCGATGAAAATGAAATGGAAACACTGCGAACGGAACAAGAAGCGAATGCGAGAAAAAAGAAAGAACAAATGACGGCTGCGGCTGCACGAGCAGAAAAGAAAATTTCAAAACGGGTTTCAAAAGAGGCAGACGAGAACAAAATGACACAAAATTCTTGCCAACGTCCCAAGCGTGGTCGACCAAAAAAAATCGACTATGTAGAAGACAGCGATGACACAGAGGATTAATTGTGCCTTGCTATTTTTTTAAATTTCAATTTCTTATTTTTACTTTTATATATTCGTTGTAACATGTAGGTAATATCCATTTGAATTGAATAAAAAATTTTCTCAGAAGTTTTTGACATTATTTGGGTACTTAACTACACTGAAACCAGAATGGCGTTTTTACCCCACTGGGTGGGGTAAAACCGCCGTTTTAAACTTTTCTTCTGAACGATCACAACTGTTTTAAAATAAAAGCTACATAAAAACTTTCTGAATGAATTATGCAGCCAAGGGATTAAACTTTCAGAAATATGGTTTGGTTCATTGATCATTTTGTAAATGATAGTTTGACATCGTCAAATAAATATTACTGGCGGTTTTACCCCATCTTACCCTAAATACCGAAACAAAAACTTGGATTTATCACTTAATTTGAAAAAAGTTAAATCGGGCGTTACAACCATTTGTATGTCAGCTTCATGCTAATGAGTTAACGTTAAGGCATTTGTTTCAGCATTTGGCTGGTGACACTACAGGACCTCGAGGCTATTCTGGACCCATTGGCAAATTCTGAAAACCAGCCAATATTCAATTTGAACGGATTTTATGCACTCTATATGAAGTTAACGTCCCAGATTTAAACAACTCCCCGAGTAAATGATATTTCAAAAAATTTTTTTTGTTAAGTTGGTAGGACTGTCCTTGATTACGATGCCAAATATGAGCGCGAACTGTTAACCAGTTTGTTTACAACAGCTGCTTAAGTCGGTTCACCTCAGTAGTGCGTTGCAATTTTTGTAATTTTTTTTTTTTATTGTAACCGAATCTAAAGCCAAAAACGCAATAAATGCCATCGATCAACCACCGTATTCACCAGATTTGGCTCGGAGTGATCTTGATGAATAATTAAATATTTTGCGTTTTATTTGCAATTTCCGGGCACTTTTTTGTCACAATGTAAAACAAAACTTGCTGAAGGAGCTGAAGGCCATCCCAAAAAGTACTTATGAAAAGTGTTTCGTGGACTGCAAAAATCATTGGTAGCCATCGACTCGAATCCGCGTCTTGGTAGTGTTCATTTTGAATGAGGGAAAGTGAAGTAATCAGAAATACAATATGCTTGGGAATCTAGGATAGTTTGGTGAATATGTTGGCATCATTGGTTTAAGGCTAGAATCTTTTAAAGATTATTTTGAGGTTATTTATCGTGCGAACTGTTGCATTGAAGTGGCGCGGGAGTTGTGTTAAAGTCAAGTACTACTTAATTTGTGTTTTTTTAAAACAAAGGTCGAAAATAACAATGCAAGAGAACTTTAAGACATTTATTATTGTGGATACTGAATGTAAAAGAATTTGTTAGATTATTTATTGTGGAGCTGTTGCATGTTGTATTGAAGTGGCGCGGGCGTCGTGTTGAAGTGGCGTATTACTTTATTTTGTGCTTTTAGCGTTTTGTACTGCAATACAAAAAGTGTTTTGGTTCTACCTCGAGATTGTTTGTGAAACAAATGTGGAGTTGATTTTCTTTTGGATTTTCGTTCGAATCCCCGGATCACGCAAAATTGAGTGCGTTTTTGGAATAGTTGAAAGAAGCAAAAGAATCATTGATGTTTTATTGTGCCCGCCGTGATAATTGGCTAAAGAAATAAATGAAATAAGTTGATTCTTCATGGAGGAAATAGTGGCATTTTTGTTTATTTTCTTCGTGGAAATTTTCTCGAAGCGTTTTGACTTGAAGTTAATTGCGGTGAAAAGGAAATGTCAAAACGGAGTTTTTCATTCTGATAATGATTGCTGACGTTGCGGGATGTGATCATTGTTTCAGTGGTTAAAACAAATGTAAGAGAGTTTAATTTAGTGCAAATATGCATTTAGGTTTCAGTTTGTGCCTGACTAAATAAATCGGGAAAAATAACTGTTGAAACCGATAAATTCAGAACGAAAGTGCTTCGTAGCTATTTATTTTGAGATTGACCCAGGGTTGTATGAGTGTCAAAAAGTATTATAACTTGGTGTAATTTATCGAAATATTTTTGGTCCATCTGTGCTATTACACTCCTATACTGATCAAATGTTGATATACAATCGTAAAATACAGTGGTAAAATTTACTATAACTTGACTGACGTGTTTTTTGACATAGTTGAATCTTAAATATATTTCTGTGCCATGCATATTGGGACAAAAAAAAAGAAATTGATGGTAAAGGTCACAATTGTAAGTAATTTTTTTTATCCATATGGCACTTTCAGCATTCGTCGTGCACTTGAGGATTGTAGTGGTAAAGATTGTATTGTTGGGAGTGGTACGTTTCCATTGAGAATAGCATTCATATGAATCTGACCAGTTACCTGCGAACCAGCCCCGAAGTAGTTTATGCGCGCATGAAGAAGCGTCACCGTAAAGAAGAGAATTGTATCCCGCTTACTATAAATATCTTGAAGAGCTGCACGATCCCTATGAAAATTTGCTAGTCCATACAAAGTATGGTGGTATTACAGTACCGGTTCTAATATTGAACTGGGAAAATAAATATTAAATAGCAATCTGAACTTAGAAAATATTGGATCGGAACATCAACGACCTAAGGATGATATTTTTAACGCATCAGGTCAAGAGTCATGGATTCGTTAACTGATTTATTTGCCTCCTAATGTGGGCTTATAAGCAGGAAGCTTTTAATGTCTAAACAACTGTTAATATTTAGAATAAATCTGAACCTTTCTTCGGATTTCTATTTAATTTTAAATATTAACTTGTTTTTACACAGAAGACTAGTTGCGCACCCTCCAAACGACTTGTTTTTTTGGTATATAGACTTGATACGAGTACGTTTTGAAATTTAAAAAAAGAAGAAGTATTTGATACAGTTATATCAGCAGTTTTGTATTTAGGCTTTAATACCTGATGAGGGTTGGGAAAAGAGTAATTAAGTTTATATTATATTATAATAACTATTTTCTAGTAAGCGTTAAAAATGAAACGAGAATTTAAAGGGAAATAAGCTGCAGCTTGTTTTTTTCTTTTCCGTAAACTTGCCAATGAGATAAATGCGAAAGCCAGGTACATTGTAGTGAATTAGAAGTTTCATAAGTCCGTGAAGGACTGCAGCGATGTTCTGCTGCCTCGGCAGAGGAAGGTGTCGGTGTCTGCCGAGAATGCCCTCGTCTGGAGACGCGTGAATGCGCTGGCAGGCTAGCGTTGCGGTGTCGTGGGGCGGGTTCGTTTCCCCAGCACGAGGACCCACTACAAAAAAATTTCGCATTCACGAATTGGACTGCGGATCAAAAGACGACAGAAGTCGCAAAAATTGTAGATAACTACACAGAGGGAATTATATCTTGTTACGAGAACAAGTGAAACCTGAAAAGAAAGGCGAACTTGGGGTGACCTCGTCTTTACCCAAATAAATTCAGGGCCCACAAATGAAAGAGGGGCAACCGGGTGGTGGTGGAGCCCCTTCATACCCACCCAACCGGAATAAATCCATTGATAATTTGTTGAAGTGGCCAGGTATTCCTCTTCTGAGTGGAAAACTCATACAACTTGAATTGTATGAACCTTTCCATCAGAAGGGGAGTACTCCGGTGACCAATTTATGTCATAGAATTATACAATTGAATTGCATAACTCTATGCCATAAAAAGGCACTTTGCTTGGGCCACTCAACCCATGAAGTCACCTGAAACAAAAGAAGGAATTAGGTTGTACCCGGCGGCTGGCTCATATTTTGGGGTGGAAGCCTGCCACCGTACCGGGTCCTAGACCCGATTAGAAGAACAAAATGAAAAGACCGATTTTTTTAACGTCTAGCAATTCATTTTATTCATTTCGTTATATCGATGTCAAACTATTACTCTTTTTTTTTTATTACCAAAACAGAAGTTTCAATTTTTTTATATATAATGATTTTTGCTCTTCCAAACAAAAATGGTCTAATTTGACTTCAATAGCAAGACCAAAATAACATTTAAGAAAAAGTTTTCGAAAATGAATAATTGTATATAAAAAAAACAGCAAAATTAAAAGAAAAGTTTAAGCAAATTACTAATTGTATTAATGGACAGAAGAATTTAATAGAAATCTATGGAAATTAAGAAATCATATAGAAAAGGTGCAATAAAATTTAGCAAGAATTTGGAAAAATTAACAATGGTATCAATGTATAAAGAGAAATTAAGGGAAATCTATGGAAATTAAATTTGTGTAGAAAAAGAGGCAACAAGATATAGCAAAAATTTAAAAAAAAAAAACAATCAAAATTTGTATTCACGGCCAAAAGAAATTAAGAAAATTGTATGGATGAAAAAAAAAATTATGTAGGAAAGGTGCAACAAAATTTTGCTCCAATTTGAAAAACAAAATTAAAACTGTATTAATGGACAAAAGAAATTAAGAGAAATTTTATGGAAATTAAAATTGTTGCAGAAAAGATGCAGCAAAATTAAGAGAAATTTATGGAAATTAAAATTGTTGCAGAAAAGATGCAACAAACTTAAGAGAAAATCTGAAAAAAAAACACTTTAAACCTGTATCAAAATTTGTGGAAAGACAATTATATCAGGAAAATTTACAAAAAAAGGGTACTTACCCAACATCCTCGCTGGGCGCCCGTTGACGATGTGGGTAATTCCAGCGTTGCCTGAAACAAATTTTATTGTTAATGATGCTCCACGTTGCACACCTTAATTTCACTTTACTGACAAATGGGGGGGAGAGAAAATATCCGAATACTTTTACACTGATTAACTTTAAGGTCTTTAATACAATAAAATGTCGAGACAAGCATCCATATAAACCACGACGAGCATCGCTCCACACATTAATCTTTCTCCTCTTTCTCCTAGTGAACTTCTATTGCAGTTGTGAACAAAGTTTCACGATCTAGACACATGATCTCGTGTATCCTTAGCCATTTATCTCTTGCCAACCCAACGTATTCGGCCTTGATTCCAGTATCCCATTCATTCCGAGGTATATCACTTCTCCAACCATCTATCCGATTGTTCCACGGGTGCCAAAGTGGTTCAAGTTACCCGTATACAGCCTTCTGCTGGCATTAGCGCTGGCGATAGTACTCGGTCAGGTTTTTCCTGTGTTCCACTGAACCACTCGCTGTTCACTCACACTCGGCGACACACCGGAAATCGTTTCACTCTTTTCCAGCAATTTCGGGCGAACTCCCACTTCTTCCTATTTTCTGGCGCACACACTTCACTCTTTGTATGTATTCAGACTGCAAACGATTATCTCAGGCCTTGAATCACCAATATACGGACGTTCAATTGCAGGTGGCGAAGGGAAATTGTACGTTAGACATAATTGTTTACTTCACTTATAAAATGCAATTATATGCCGGGGTCTGTGTCAGACAATAACTATTACAATAGAAGTAAAAAGCGATGGTGGGATTTATTCATCGGTATCCCCTTGATAAGCAAACAATGCTCATTGAAAGTTTATTCTATAATGTCACTCCGAACATCATTTAAAAAAAATGCTCTGCTCAAATAAACTACGTGGCTAAATTCTTTCATCAGCACTGCCGCATGTCACCATTCAGTCCATTTCCACAATTTTCGTTTGTACTTATCGCGGCAAATATTACATGTTTGGATTCACCAACTTTTCTTTTTCGTTGGCCACATAGGGAAACGCGAGAAGATTCGAAAAGATATTTTTCGATCAAACGCGTATTTATTTTGTTCGGGTTGCCGGTTTTTCTTCGAAGACTTGCTCTCTGATCCTTCATTAATTCATTTCACCCCAAGAATGCACCATTCAAACACAGAATTTATTCCATGAAAGTGTTCTGTGTACTTCTGTGAAACGTTCCATTTTGTTTGTATTCTCACGATTCGTCTCTGTGTGCACGCTTCTTCTAACAAGTATTGTGGAGGAGTTTCCGAATTTGTATTGGAACATGCACAGTACATTAACAACAACGATTCCACGCGAACCGACTTCCTTAATCGATGAAGCGAAGTTGCATCACCGCAAAAGAGCTAACTGTTAATTACAAATTCTTTACATGCTAAGTGCATTGAGTAACTAATTGTTACTAAATTCGGGGGCAAATCAATGACGCCTTTTTCCACATTTTCAAATTGTTTCTCCGTTTCATATTTCCTTTGGGGACCTGATTATTTCTGGGAGCTAAAGAATAACTTTTCGACAGATGATTTAAGGGAGGGAGAAACCTTTGGACACCCAAGCGAAAACACTTCCACCAGATTTTGACGGAACACGAGTTTTATTCCACTTTTCACTAACCCACACGACTAACAAAGTGTTCACAATTTGCACGATAACTTTATCGTCTATTTCTTCACAATATTTCACTGTCTTTTACGCGAGAAACTTTTCCACGTGTCTCGGCGATATTCTGATCAGCCCGCAATCTCCTCTCACTCCCAACTCCCTTCTTCTCTACGCGGCGTCCGCGCTGTCTGGCGGTTTCGAGCAGACTCTCTGGATCTCCATCGAATTCCTCGTTTGTGAGACGAAGCATAAGACTCGACTTGCCGACGCCACTCTCCCCGATAATTCCAATTTTCAATGTTGTTATGTAGTTATCACCCATTTTTCACGATTTACGACGCAATAGCATGCAAATTTCGCAAGCACAATTTAATATTCTCCACACTCAAGCAACTACGACACTTTATGGGCAAGTAGAACAATACGAACACATTCAGAAAGGGGGAAATCACACGATTGGAGGTTTTTGTTGCTATCAAATGTACTTTTTCTTTATCATTTGTAGTATATGACGGCGGTATTTGCAATTTCCATTTTCACTGTCTTTTGTAGGTTCAATTAAGTTATAAATTGAAAGCAATTTTCGTTTATGATGATTAGGCGTAATTAGGTGGGAAAAATCGGAAGAATTAGGCAGGCTCACGTTAATTACCGGCAAACAAAACAATTTTTAATTAATATTATGGTTGGAATGGGTACAATTTGACAAATTTTAAGGGGTTGAAATGATACAATGATTTTATCGTTCATATAATTAAAGGGGTTAGCCGTTTCGTTCTAAGCATTTGTATACCGCGTTACACCGCAATTCGTTAAATTATCTTCAAAAGATATTGTAATAAGATACGACACATTAGAAATTTTAAACAGTTTTAGAATTTTGTTTCCCGGGGGTTAAGTACAAAAGAAATTTTCTTGACTCATTTTTCATGTGAAAAAAAAAGAAAAGGAGCGAGTGTTGCGATGGGGAAGGTGACTGAATGGTTACTCCTTGTTAAATTGAGTTTGTGCTGTGTGCCTGTGGCAGCGCTGGCTTTTAGAGCCATAGCTCCTCGGTTATTACAACATTAAATATAAAAGATATGTTGTTGTTTTCGGTATTTCTTTAGAGAAATAAAAAATGAATTGTTAAATGAAAAAACACTCGATCTTCTCAATTCGGAAATTTCGACCGGGTATAGGACCCGGTACGATGGCAGGCTCTCACCGCCAGACATGAGCCAGCTATCGGGCACCGACTAACCACTTTTTGTTTCAGGTGACTTCGCGGGTTGAGTGGCCCGAGCAAGCCGCCTCTTTATGGCATAAGATTATGTGATCGAATTGCATAACTCTATGACATAAATTGGTCACCGGGGTACTTCTCCTCTGATGGGAAGGCTCATGCAAGTTATGTTGTATGAGTATTCCACTCAGAAGAGAAATACCTGGCCACTGCAACATTTATGGATTTTGATCCAGTTGGGCGGGTGCGAGGGGGCACCATCACCGCCCGGTTGTCTCTCTCTTATTTGTGGGCCATGAGCCACGTCGGGTAACGACGAAGTTACCCTAAGTCCGCCCATTTTTACGTGTTTCACTTGTTCTCTGAACAAGTCATTTTCCCTCTGTATGGTTGCCTACAATTTTTGCGACTTCGGTCGCCTTTCTTTTTTTTTACCCCAGAAATTCGTGAATGCGAAATTCTTTTGTAGTGGGTCCTTGTGCTGGGGGGAATGAACCCGCCCCCCGACACCACAATGCTAGCCTGCCAGCGCATTCACGCATCCCCAGACAAGGGCATTCTCGGCGGATACCTACATCTTCCTCGGCCGAGGCAGCATACTATTGCTGCAGTCCTTCACGGACTTTAAAATCTATTTATATCACTACAGAAATCGGTACCGTTTGTCCGTCCGCCCGTCCGTATATCACAGGAGTTTTTCATAACAAATCTTCTGTTATGCATAGCAAATCCTCTGTTATCATAAATCATCTTATTGTCTGCAAATGCATGGCAAATCCATTTCAATCCCTTTATCGAAACAATAGGTCGTATTTACCTCCCTCCAAGCTACGAAAAAAGCGCATGAATGAGAAGGGATTTTCCATGCATTTCAAATAATGGACCTAGCCGTAGAAAAATATGCACACAAGTAGTCTTGGGTTGAATAATTAAATTTGGGTAGTAAACTCGTCTTGTGAGTTTATGGCCCGTTGTTGTGAAAAATAATAATCGAAGCAAATGAAAAAACAAGGTTTAAGAAATTCTTGAAAAATAGAGATCTCGTAATTAGCAATGAGAGTTAAAATTGTATAAAAGGAAAAGAAAAAAGGAAATAAAGACAGTCTGAAAAGAGAAGCACTCACGCTTTTTCGAAGTAGACTAGAGGATGGAGAATTCAACTTTTGACAAGGCTACTGAAGCATTATGATCAGTGAATGAACTTTTTTACATATTGGAGTTGCGACATTTTGGAAAACAAGCGTTGGTGACGTAAGTTTGACTGACTTCGTTTACATAGGAATCATCGTTAGATTACTAAATGAGTATTATAGCAACTTCATTTGAAAAATTGTTTAATTTTTTTTTGTTTTAGAAAACGAAATATGGATGCGACGCTAGGACCATCGACAGGAAAATTCAATTTTTCAGCAGATGACGAAGAACTTATACGTTGGATAGATCAATTCACTTCTTGCAATGAAGGAGATTTGGATGATACTCGCGAACCTGAGATAGAGAGAGCAGAGGAAGATGGACTCACCGAAGATCCGGAAGAGGAACATAGATCTCTAATCTATGAGGAGACTCTGAACCAGATCAAGAAGCGCAGGATATTGTTCGTGGTTGGTTTGATGACAACAATACGACAAAATTTGATTTTACCAAAAAATATATTTTTTGGTCACAAAGGATTGACAGGCAATGAGCCAATTGATTATTTTAATTTATATTTTAACGAATACTTTGTTAACTTATTGTTGAAAGAAGCAAATGCATACGCTGAAAGCATTTTCTTGCAAGCAGGGGTACGTGAGCAGTCCCGCATAACCACGTGGAAAGATATGAACCGAAGGTACTTTTTGGCTTGCTTTTTCATACTGGCACAATAAAAGCTGCCAGACTGACAGACTATTGGAAAAAAAAGCCTAATTGTTCAGTCTTGGTTTTGGAAATTACATGGGCCGAAATCGGTTTATGCTGATATTGAGATGTCTTCACTTCGCTAAAAATCTAGGCCCGGAAGGTTCTACTCCTAATGATCCTCTTTTTCAGGAAACGGGTGCCAACAGAGGTAGGTATGAGGAAGATTGGGGTGGGGACTTTATTAACCCTCGATAGGAGCTACTAAGGTCCCACTGATCATCATCGTTCGGTCCGGTGCGGTACCATTGTTCGCGTTTGTTCAATTTCATTAGAGTAGGTTGTTGGCACTTTAGACTCGGGTAGTTTATTTTCGGTACCGCGTCGGGAATATTTCGGGAACGCGAAAGGAATTAGATTTTGTTGATAGAATTGAATGGAAATTATGAACGTGGTACATACGGACTAGAGTAAGGATAGGTTTCGTCTCCGTATGCATCGGGTATTTGACGCGTTTTTTTCTCACGGACGTTTTATGGTGGCTGAAAATTATTGTAATCGGGCGTAATCCATTTTAAGACCTGCGACCGAAATCCTTTCCGAACTAGCTGGCCGTCAAGCAGCCAGCGCGAAATGGATAACGAGTGCACGGAATGGTTGAGCGACTGGGTACCATTCGTTGGCACGCCCGGACTGCTCGTCCATAAACCGATGAGAAGTCGGTTCTGATTTCCTTAGGGGAATCTCGTTGGACGTTTGGTGGAGATAAATCCTTTACAATGGCCAGCGACGCGAATCCGCGTCCGTGAGGGGAGCAGGTGTTTGTTAGATTGGCAACTTGCAAGTCATCTGCCACTTCGTGTTGGCATTGAACGTGTTAACGCGCACAATCTAGTCTTCGACCAGCTTAAACTGGCTTCAACAAAGCAATAAAAAATCAACGTATATTCTTATATCCATCTGTAAACGTTATTCTCAACTCTTCTAAATTTTCCTCAGCAAATATGTACATTCACATGCTTAAGTAATTCTGTTTACCTGCAGATTAGATATAGCGCGCAGAACTCCATGCAAACGGTTGGTTCTATCTGAGCGTTCATACGTTCTACCAAGTCTCTGTAACTGTCTCTTTTAATCTAATACTTGTAAACTGTTTTATATTTACAAAATTATGAATCTATCATTTTCAAATTATTACCTTGTGTATTAGTTTATGCGAGGAAGGAAGCTCGCAGATTTCCGTCCGTCGTTTCCCAACTACGACGCAAGCGGAATTGCATGCGTCAATGAATTCTGTATTAGATATAAAACATTTGAAATCCATGTGCAAACTTTTTCAAATAAATTACACTGTTTAGTCCCAAAAACGATCTTAATTTGAACCAGAATCCGAAAAAAATGTTAAGATTAGAATTTTTAGGTAGGAGATTGCGCGTTATCTATTCCAGCGGAAGTTTTTATTTAGTGAAATGTGTGGATCTATTAATTATTCATTCCAGGGTACCACAGTCTCGTTCGACGGTCCAAGCGCCGCCAACAGGCGAACGATCGGCACCATGGCCATTTTCTGTTGAGCTAATAAGGATTCGAAAGCCTCACCTGAAGCAACTCTCGAGTTTGAGGGTAATAACACTGGTCTACACTGATGGCTAACACTGTTTTTGCCACCTACAGTCATCAATAAACAACAACAGTTTTATTTCGATTGACCTTAGATTGTGATAAACGCAAACAAACGGTCACCGATAAACAGTCGTTAAATTAATTGTTTTCGTATTAGTTTAAATTTAGTTATTTATAATTAATTGCTGTGATTGTGTGAATATGCCGAGAAAGTGTAATAACAAACCTGACTCTTTTGTTATATTTGTGGAAAATTAACTTTCAAAAAACAAAGTAGAAATTTCACTAAGCTTATGATTGGGAGTTATTGTCAGTATTTTCATTTCCTTGTGGTTCATCAAGACAAATTGTGTTGAGAATTTGAGTGATTGGAAGAAAGGGTCCCGTCCTATGCCGTCTGCTGTACCCATGGTTTAGATCATGTTTCGGACTGCTATTTTTGTTTTACACATATAAAAGGTATTAATTCTAAAAAAAACACACTTGATAACTCAAGAAGACCTAAACGACTTGGTCCGTTTGTCAAAAAAGCAGGTAGAACTCTTAGAACGTAGTTTAAAAGAATGGAATTTACTATATCATGCAACTAAAATAAGTCATTTTCGAAATCGTTACGAACTCTTCAGGTCATACTATTCTCAAGATGGAGACTTGGTGTTTTATAATGATATAAATGGGGTGATGGAGAATTTGAAAATCCAATTAAATCCCTCTCATTGGCGTTTATTCACTAACGCTTCTAAAACTAGCTTACAGGAAGTTTTACTGCAAACGGATATGAATTTCCTTCTGCACCTCTAGCGCATGTTGCTGATATGAAGAAATCTATGAAAACTTGAAAATATTACCGGAAAAAATCAAAAATTGTAAATATTCTTTCAAAATCATTGATTTCAAAATTTCTGCACTATCACGCGGACTTCAGCTGGGTTGTTTGTGAATGGGATAGTCGGGGCAAAAGAAACCAGAGCCAGAAAAAAAGAGGGCCTATGCGAACATCTTTTACCCCTGGACAGAAAAATGTAAAATATTTACCTTTTGTAGAGCCATCTAAAGTTCTTCCAACATAGCACATTTAATTAGACCGAATTAAAATTTTGTTCAGGCGATGGATCGCAATGGGAGTAGTTATGGGTAAAAGCACCATATTTTACTGTGCTGGCACACCGCACACTTAAGTGTGTGATACAGCGCGAGCAGCACACTGTGCTGGTTACCCTTCTTACTTGTCACCAACTCCAACGCACCGCCTAAGAAAAACATAAGCATGTGGCGCAGTTCAGTGGCATTGTGCGAGCAGCACACTGTTATCTCGGTTATTTTTCTCTTGAGTTTAAATATTGGCGGGCTAGCGTTACGCCTAGGTTGGCAGCATAAGAAAGGCACAGACACCGCCTGCACTACGTCGTCTGTACATCCACCGCGTTTTCTTTGGATTCCTGCTCGCCGAGTTGTATAGAGCAGTGAGAATAAAGCCGCGAATGGTAAATATTTTGAAAACGGGTCATCATCATTATCATGGGTAAATGGGGGAAGTATTTAAAACATTATAATCCTACGTGGGAAAAGGAGGCTGCTGTGAAAGGGAATATAAAACTGTATATTCTTAAAGCGAATTTGTCCGGTGCTCATGTCGTCATTTTGCTGTTATAATTACTGTTTCTTGTGATAAATTAATATCAAAGTTTACGTCTTTATACAGGCTGGCTTCGGCGAGCATTTGAAGAAGATGTGCTTCACTGAAAACAGGAAGCTTTCTCTAAATTGTGTGAAGTTTTCCTGCGTGCACATCATCAAGATTTGAAGGTTCACAAGGGCACTAAGAAACATGAAAGCGAAGAGAAAAGTTTGATCAGAATTGAACAACCTAGCCTTCACAATTACGGTGAGCTCTTAACGCAGGAATATTGTGCTTGTATTTGATACTAGAATAGGCATCATAATGACATTTTTGTTTTTCCCCAAACAAGGTTATTTTCAAGTGAGCGATGTGAGTAAGGTAACTGATCTGAAACTGGCAATGTATATTTCCTTGCATTGTTCGATTCGCAGTATTGACCATCTTGGCGAGCTTTTGAAAAAGATCGGTAACAGAAGTTCCTTGGAGAATATCAGGTTCCATCGAACAAAATGTTCAAAGCTTATGTTGGCCGTAGTTGCTCCTGAATACTTGGCAGAACTGTTAGAGGACATTTTCGACACTCCCTACTTGCTGATAGTAGATGAAGCGACGGACGTATCAACAACGAAGTTCATAGAAATTCATGTGCGTTATTTCAGCAAGAAACGTAGAGAGTTTGCAACAGATTTCCTAGCCTAAGTTCCTGTCACAGACTGCACTGGAAAAGGATTTGTAGATGCAACCAAAGAGTACCTAAAATCCATTGGCCTTCCCTTGAAGAACTTGACGTCCGTCGGCACCGATGGAGCACCCACTATGTGTGGCACACTCAATTCATTTTATACTCACATGAAGATATCTTGCTTGCCAGTCACTTCTTTTTAAATGCGTTTGCCACTCCTTGGATAAGTGTGGGGGGTATGCCTACAAGAAAGTCCCAGACCACTTACATTTATACTCGCTGAAGCCCATAATTGGTTTTCTCATAGCAGTCAGAAATGGGATAAATACAAACCATACTAATAATTATCCAAAATTGATTCAAAATTAATTTTGCCACGGGACATACTGTAATGCAACGTTTTCTTTTCTCTTCAGGTTTTGAACAATGGCAAGGAACCGAAGAAACTAATATCTCTCTCTAAAACTCGATGGCTTGTATGGATACCGGCTTCAAAGATAATTCTAAGTCAAAAGACTGAGCTCAAAGGTGTCAATTCATGCACTTTGTCGCTTCGGAGTTGGCACGCCTCATGAATGACAAAAGCAACCAGCTTTATTTGGTAATGATGAAGACCATTCTCAAACCTGTGCAATCAGTGAATCTTGCATTTAAGCTCAAAAATGCAGATGTCACAAAACTCTACAGTGACCTTCGCACTCTTGTTTTCTCCCTTGCCAACCGTATTTTGAAGCCAGAGGCAATAGCCCAGACAAGCAGACCCGGTGTAATTTAGGATGATGAAGTTAAAATGCTCAAAAGAGCCTTCGGAAATGGTGAAAATTATCTGCCAATAGATCGAATCGTGTTAGGGGATACATTTTAGCAACTCCTCAGTCTCGAATTTGCTTCCTGAGGAAGTCAACACTTTTCGTGGTACTATGCAAAGTTCATGATATCTCTATGCTACCAGTTCGTTGAGAGATTGCCTTCAAACCTCGCTACGATTGGAAAACTTAAATTTTTGTCACCCCGACTGGCCCTTGCTATCATAGATTGGAAAGGCATACGTTCTAACAGCTGCCACTTGAGCTTGCAGGCTTGTGAAAATTGGTAGAAATTACCCTACTGCTTATTAAGCCGTACCTTTTAATTTTGCTAAAGTATGAAATCTGTTGAGTTTTTGTTTTGTTGTTCTTCCGATCCGTCAGTAGACAGAAATGTGCTGGAGAATCCTCATGCAGTAGGTGTCTGTTTGTGTCATTTGTCATCACCCAGAAATAAACTCAAACATCGATCTCATGGATATCAATCATTTTTGGGCATGTGTTTTAAATTGCAAAAATGCAGCTGGTGAGCAACCATATAAAGGATTAGCAATGTTTGCATTGAAAGCACTGACCCTCCCAATCAGTAACGTCGTTTTAGAAAGGTTATTTAGCGTGATGAATTTTGTAAAAAGCAAGCACCTCAACAAATTCCAAATTGTCATGCTCTTCGCCATATTGCGAGCACGAGTGCACTTAAAAGTGAGTGAAGTGATTTGCTATTTTCCTATTAATTAATGTTGTATCATGTTTGAAATCTTAACTTCTATCTTTGAACATTTTTTTTCACACTATTACAGGTTTACAAGAAGTGCTGCGTGGACTTTCAGCCCACAAAGAAAATGCTGTTACGATTCAACTCCAATATGTACCTATCTTTGAGGGAAGGTCCAGGAACTGTTCAAGAACTTCCACTCTATTTAAATGAGCATTTAGAAGATGAAGATGATTTAGATATAATAACCATTTTTGATCCAGAAAGGGCTAGTTGTGTTCTTAATATTTAGTGTTTTCATCCCACTTTTAAAAGGCCGTGTTTTTGTTCTTAATTTTAATCTTTGATTAGTGCTCATTTTATAATACTGTCGCGTGTTTTCGGTTCGCGGCCAATAATTTTAATGTTCCGGGGAAGTGAAAACGCAATGTCTTTTAATTTAAGTTAAAAGAGTTTATTTAATTAAATAAAATGCACAATAATCAGTTAACAATTTAACACTTTCACTAATTTTAATTTTCACTATGAAAAAGATCTAACACTTGTCCATAAATTTCTTATCGCAATTGTCTTCTAAATCACTTCGCACTCAAACAATGAATTGTCTTTACTTCGCGTTCCACTATATCGCAGTTTTCTATCGCGGTTGTAATGAATGATGATCCCCCCATTCATTCAGCTCGCCTTTATATAGGGTCTCTACCTATTCACCCATTTCTCGTACATTGGCGAATGTTCTACCGAGAGGTACCTGGTAGGTTCGAGCAAATTAATGCATGGAGTGACGTCACTTGCAGATGTTGATCATGCTTGTTGGGTTCTCGTGGTTTCGAGTAAATTCATTTGTAGACGTTCTTAATGATGATGAAAACAATTGCGACAGTAGCTCGCAGAATTATTTGTACATGTAATTATTTGTACATGTAACAATACTTTATAAGAATATTGCGCCATCTGTAGTAATCGAGTAGCAAACTGCCCGAAAACCGGCATACCACTGTTCCTAAATTTCAATTACAGATTTGAAAAATTTAACTACTCAAAGTTAAACTTTTGTAAATTATAAAACTTGGAAAGAAAATTTTTGTTTTTATTTTTATTATAAGTATAAATTTATATTATTTATAAACGTAAATTTTCTCTACATTGACATTCTTCATGAGGTTTATCTTTTCATTATAATTTAACATTTCTATTTAATATTATTTTTTTATTTAACTTGATAACTTAAATCTGCAATTGAAAATTCCGACATGAGAACACTGATATAATACAGCATTCCACGGATTGCATTGCAAATGCAATCTACAGTGGCAGAGCAAGGGGCTCGTTTTCATGCACCATAGCGGCGTGGCGATACGGTAGACGATGGACAAGCGAAGAAGGAAATCTGCTTGGGCGCGAGAAAACCACCGTTGTGGCATGCAGATTCTGCTGGAATTGGAAAGGAGACGGGGAGTCTGTTATCAACCATCACGGCAGACTCGTCGCGACGCCCAAGCAAGTATACCTACAGAAAGAGCTGTCTAAATTCTTTATCGGATGTTTGTTCGCTGAGAGTTGATTGCCATTATTCCTGTGAATCTGATTACGACGAGAATATCGATGAGTTGTTTGCTTTACATTGTGAAAACTGATGGAAGTTTCATTTGTTCCATCCAAACGAGAAAAAATCTTTTTTCCGTTTTGGTGCAGGAATCCGTTGCCGCGGGTGTTTCGCAAGTTTATATCTTCCCACTGTCCTTAAGAAAAAAATCTGTGATTTTTTCTGTGTCTAAAAAAAAATACTTAAAAAAAAGTGCTGCGACCTTAAAGGTTCTAGAAAACTGTCAATAATTGTCTGTCGGTAAATCGCGCGTAGTGGAACATTTCACGAAGATTTTAATGGGGCCCCGTTGATGTCGAATATGGGGTGAGGAGGCGTGCAACAAATTTCGTTTGTCAGGAGTTTGCACAACGAGCGGCAGGAATACGCTCGGAGGGGTGTGGTAGTTCCGTCTCGATACGTAGATGTTGTTCCTTTGTTCCTTCCTGTATGGCTTGTCAATGCCCGAAACCGTCCTAGTCAAATATTGGACCATAGTTTATTAAAAATGAGTTTTCTGTCATATTTTTCCCCTTCTGAATACGCAAGGTCTACTTTGGATTTAAAAACGCGAAACTGAGCTATTTTCGGCGCGAGGCCCGCTAGATTGGGCTATAAAGGTTCCTGCTACTACTACTTAAGCGCGCTCTGGCGGCGGGTCATGCAGCCAACTATCTGGCAATACTGGCAAATGCAATTCAAGCTGATGCAGTCATCAGCGCTTTAGCTTTTAGTATGCTTAATGGTGTGCACGTTCTTGCAGTTGTTCGTGAATCCCTACAATTTGGTTCTTTCGTTGTAAAAAGATTTTGAAAAGTGATTTATTTATTTAGCAATGCTCCGTATCTGTGGATTTACACTTAAAAGATAAGTAAATTTATTAAAAATTTTGTTCGGGAAAGAACTTGTATTTTTTATTAATTTCAAGAGAAAAGAAATCGTAAATGCTAGCAAAAAATCGTCAGTGAAGAGGACACGTTTCGTGTGGCAACTTTCTAAAGAGTGGAACCTAAGGAGACTCCAAAATGCGCATTTCGCTCAAAAATATTATCAATTAAAGGAGGATCCAACTTTTCATTGACTTGACGTTTAAAAAGTAAGCATTTTCATGTTTACAGCTCAGAATCAAGACTTGTTGACGCAGATAGGATTGTTGATCAGAATGATGTTGAGGCAACTTAGTGTTCTTCTCTTTTCCGTTGCGCAATGCAATAGCAAAAGCATCTTCATTTGCAACAGCTGTGAATCATCTTCCATAAAGAGCTTTTTGGTGAAGCCAATGAATCAACAAAAAGTTGCCGAGTTGAATAGTCTGTTAATCGAAACTATTGTTAAAGACTATTCACCATTTCTCATAGTCGAAAGTGAAAGTTTTAAGAAGTATATTTGTGCGTTAAGTCCAGGTTATCTGTTACCATCAAGAAAAACTGTATCAAAAGTCCTTATACCTCAACATTATAATTTAAAAAAGGAGGAAGTTTTACATTGCCTTCACTGACAAGTGGACATCGAAAGCCAACGAAAGCTATATTTCCATAACTGCACATTTTATTGACAAAACTTAAAAAACGCGAAAATTTAGGGAATGGCCTCTGGAAAATTGCAGGGTAAAATTCAAGCAATTGTTACCGATAATGCCTACAATATTGTTGCTGCTGGAACCATGGGCCGTGCTTTCTGCATACTCTAAATTTAGTAATAAAAGACCAACCAACATTCCTTTGAAATCGCAAAAGACAGTATAAATAGACGATTCGCAGACGCAACGAATATTGCGGAAACTGCAAATCAGGATTCAGTAGAAAATGTTAGCTTGCATGTAAGAGAGCCTATTCCTTCTTCAAAAATTTAGAATGATTTCGATGAAAATGTACTTGACTTCATGGAAAAGCCCAACGCAAGAGAAAACATTAACAGTGAGGATGAGAAGTACCCTCAAGAGCCAATTTTATTAAGAACTGAAGATCCTCTTGAATGGTGGAAAAACTACAAAACATTTTTGAATTGGCAGTTAAAAAGCTCTGTGTTGTTGCTATATCAGTGCCTAGTGAAATTTTTTTTTTTTCAAAAACTGGGCAGATAGTTGCGGAACGGAAAAACGAACTTAGTGGAGCAAAAGTAAACCAAGCTGTTTTCCTTAATGTTAATATGTAAATAAGAGGTTTTGGTATTATAACAGATTAATTGAATTTATGTTTGACTTGCTGTATTTATGTGCTGAAACTTGTTAAGTTTTGTTGAGATCAAATTTTTTGTTTCGGATCATTGGATGTCTTACGAGTATTTGTACAAAAATTGCCTAAAATCATTAGGACTACCTTAAAAGTTGTATGGACCCTAGTGGAGTCTCAATACGAGATCAAAAGCCGTAAACAATAATGTAGTGTTATAGTGAGGCGAATCCTTCGCAACGTCTACGCTCGCCTCAAGTGGCAGCCAGCGAAAAACAGGGAGGATTCAATGTTGTTGTTTACCAACGAAAAAACCGAGTCCTAGATATTAATTCCTGTTCCCGTTCTCAACTCCAATTGCTTGAGAGTCGTGTGCGGCAGTTTCACTTAATTCGCTGATTCTGTATTCCAAGTGGGGCGTGCAGAGAATCCTTGAATGGATTGTTGTCAAGTGTTTTGACTGGGGCTCACCTCAAAATTGTGTCCCGGAATAAGGCACTGGCGTTCAATTGATTGCCTGTGAATGGAGCGTCGAAGAACTGCGTTGAACGCTATTGATTTTTTTTTTATCTCGGCTGCTGCTACTGGCAGGACACTTTGCTTGCATCGATGTGTGGGAGACGGATGGTGCCCGGGATGCAGTCCAGTAAACTGTTTCCTGCTGGCGGATGTGATATGGATAGGGAGCTCGCCACGATTGTGCCCTTTCGCTCGCTCTTAGCTACGTGCAGGATGTACGTATGATGAGGAGGAGTTGTGTGTGGTTTTCTTGTTTCCCTATGTCGAACTATCTTCTGCAGTTGCCGTTGCGTCGCACTACTTTCGGCTCAACTACTCGAAAACGCTTTCAACTAATTAGAATTTTGGCCTTGCAAGACAGGAAGCTCTAAGTCGCGTTTCGGCGAGGAATTCCGCGAATCGTTCACTGCCAAAACAAATCAAACCAAATTGAAAACAAGAAACCGGTCGAAATGGTCGGGTGGGTCGGAGTTGATGTTCAAGTTCTTTGGCCTTTCAATGGAACCACGGAAGCGCGGAATACGCGGATTGCGTGTAGTCACGTAGGCCAGATCACGTCTCTCGCGGTGAGGGTTCAAAACTGTCGACCGCCAGGGAAGAACTGAAATGTGGAAGACCGTTAAGCAGCGAGTAACTTCACCACCAGCCAAACTACCGTTGGGGCTGTGGGCGCGGATGTTGGCTAGCTCGCACACTATATGCGTGCACTTCCGTTCGCGATGCGAACCTTCGAACTGTCCTATATGTGCGAATTGCGCGTTCGTTCAGTAAGTCGTATTGAGATTTTTGAATTTTCCGATTACTAGTGGAAAACCCAACATCAATTGGAATCGTCTTGGAAACACTTTCGCCAAGCAGCGGACCGGCCGATCTACCTCTTAGTATATCGCGAGCTGAACTCCCATGTGCGCAAGTCCGTCCTGTACCGTATCCTCAGCACAATTCATTGCATCAGCAAAGGGGTCGAAGTTTTGCAAATTCTGGATGGATATGCGCTGAACAAATTAAACACAGGAAAGAAATAAAACTGCCAATCAAATATCGGGCACAACTTCCCAAACGTGTGTTACCTGTTTAGTGCACTTGAAGAAAAAATCTTTCCTATCACTCCTCCGTCCAATGGCAACTGCTGTCAATAATATTCAATCGTCCCAGATAAATCTTAAATCGTACCAGTTCGATCGTAAATCGTTCCAGTTCAATCTGAAATCGTTCCAGTTCAATCTGAAATCGCTGCGTTCGTTTGTTTAGTTGATCTGGGACATTTTACGCTTGAATTTCCTTTAACCCTTAACTGCTCGATTACTACAAGTCGTAGACTAGTGCAACCCGAAATTACAAGTCACTGTGATCTTCTCAAAAAAAAAGTGCGCAAAAAATATGAACTATAATAATAAAATAAATTAAACTCATTTTTTTGTATTGTATTGGGTGAGAAGTCACGTCCTTAAAACCTCTTGTAAATATAGTTTCCACCCCTACCAAAAGTATCGCATGTTCAAATGTCAAATGTTTCACCTGGGAGCCTGATATTGGTTTCTTGTTGAACGTACTTACAAATTAGGTAAAAAATATTTTCATATCTGGTTTGAATGAAATGGGAAATGGAGTGGATAGAACGCCTCGAAAATTCGTATATTTTATCAGTAATACTCTACAATATTGCATACGAAGTACATACGAGCACATAAATATATGCTGCGCACAAATATGATTGAAACATGGGGACTGCTAGCAGAAAAAAGAGACATATTGCATATGTACCGCACAGGAAAGTATTATCATCCATGAATGTTTTGCTACCCAACGTCATTGTTATGAGTGTTAAAAACAGTTAGTCGGTCGATGCCGGTTCTTGAATAAAGTAAGACGTAATCGAAGGCCTTGGTGTTCGCGTTTAAGTTTAAACCCTGACTATTGACAAAATTAGAAGTGGGGTAATCCCTAATTACGCGAGTTGCTTTCTTAAAAAGTAGTGTTGTATGGCGACGGGTGATCTGACGGAGGCGGAGCTACGCAAAAAACTTCGCAAAGCCAGTTTATCTGTGTCCGGCATAAAGGAAGAGCTTATTACGCGGTTGCGGAACCATGAAGGCGAAGTAGAGTTATTCCATCAGGCCAAATAAGATGGCATGAAGGAAGTCGAGAAGCTGCTAGGTGATTTAGGGGAATTGACGACCCTATCACAACAGCTAGCTTCCGCCATCGGCACCATAAATTCGTTGAAAGCGGTATCGAATGTCCAGGGTGGAAATTGTCCAAAGACTCATACGTATTTTCACCAAGCATACCAAAACGCATCAACGTGCATGCGTGTAACGACGCAGCAGTTCCAGTTTTCTCTGTTCCGCCTACAACATTTTAGCAACATGGAACACAATCGTTCCTGTTACGAACGGGCATCATGTTTTCGACATAATGTCAATTGCTCCTGAATTTGACCCATGTCATGGTGACATGACGTCAACACATTTCATCGATCGAGTCGAGCAATTGCGAATGGGGTATAGATGGGAGGATCATTTGCTACTCCTAAGTGTCATAACCAAACTTAAGTGCACGGCGAAGATGTGGGCTAACGCGCAACCAGTGTTTCGTACATGGGTGGAATTTCGCATGGTTTTTGGCAGATTTTCCGCTTTACATAAGTGCCGCCAATGTGCATATGAAATTAATGAAGGCAAAAAGTTGAGGGCTGAATCGATGGTTGAGTACTATTATCGAATGCTTTCGTTGAGACGCCACGCTAGTGTCGACGACCAGTCACTAATTCGCTAAATGATTAACGGGCTGACGGACGATAATTTTGCGTCGAATCATGTCGGTCATATTTTTTCCGCGATGTTCTGATCTGTTACAATCGTTTTCGGGCATTGACGCATGCGCTGCCGCAACCGGGGACAAATACATTTCCTTGCAAAAAGTGACAACTCACGATAAAGGTGGCCCGGTATATCTTAATTGTCAGGATCGGGGACACATTTCATGCGATTGCCCAAAACCGCCGGGAAAAACGAAAAATGACAATTCTGTGAACTCCATCAGTGAACCATCTGGTAATCCGGTCACGAAGACCATAACCGTGAACGATATCGTGTGCGAAACGCTTTTAGACTCGGGCAGTAACCACTCATTTATAAAACGGAACATCGGGGATCAATGTGTTGGTACAGTTAAGCCGTGCAGCAAGACGATGATAAGATTCACCGGTGGACAAGTGGAGTGCAGTGAAACGAAAACATTATCCATTACAAGTGACGAGCAGCAATTTGTGTATGACTTCATGATAATAGACAACCCAAACTTGGTGTATGACGTCATCATTGGTACCGATGTACTTTCGCGTGGCCGTATAGTAATTGACAAGGGCGAATGGTATGTTACACCTGACCAGATCGTTACCCGTTGCCCATTATCGAGGATCAGATCTAGGAGGCCAAGGGTTCGGTTTTCTCGGTCGTCGACCTCCAGCGACCATTTTATCAAATCCCGGTCGCACCGGAGGATATCTGCAAAACGGCCGTCACCACGCCCTTCGGCCTTTTCGAATTCGTAGGGATGCCTCTCGGCCTACGCAACGCGGCCCAAACAATGCAGCAGACACTCAACAATCTACTTAGGAAGCTCGACTTCATCCGCGTCTACCAAGATGACATAATAGTTTTTTCAGCCAGCCACGACCACCACCAACGTCACCTTGAACAGCTTCTCTCTATGCTGCAAGCCGCTAAGCTCCAAGTCAACAGGGAAAAACGCCAGATCGGCATTTCCGAGGTCACATTTGCCGGATACCATATCTGCGAGACAGGATTTCGACCACCAGCCCCTAAGACTGAAGTCATCGCATCGTTTCCCAGACCGACCGCTTCATCCCAGCTGAGGCGTTTTCTCGGGATGCTGAATTTTTATCGCCGCTGCATGCCACACGCTGCCGAGTCCCAAGCACCAATCTCGGTACTGCTAAAAGGTTCTACAACTAAGAAAACACCACTCACTTGGTCACCAGATGCTGAAGCCGCCTTTGTAGGCTGCAAACAAGGAATCGCCCAGGCAGCCACGTCAGCTTTCCTTTCGCCCTCACATCCACTGGCACTACGCACCGACGCATCCAACACCGCCATTGGCGCAACCTTGGACCAGCAACGCGATGACAATACTTGGGTTCCGCTCGGTTTTTTCTCGAGGTAGCTTTTCGAGACAGAACAGCGTTACTCCACCAACGAGCTTCTGGCTATCTTCGCCGCCATTAAATTTTTCCTACGCATGCTGGAAGGAAGGCACTTTGTCGTCCACACCGATCACCGTCCACTAACCTTCGCGCTGACACAGCGCCCGGACATAGCTTCATCCCGCCAAAGCAGACAGCTAGATTTTATCAGCCAGTTCAACACACGACTAGAGTACACCCGAGGCGAAGACAACGTCGTTGCTGACGCGCTTTCACGATTAGAGACAGTAACAGTGCCCACCGCATTTTCTGCCCGAGCAATCAGTGAAGCCCAGGCGACAGACACTCAGTTGCCGCACCTCCTGGCAGACTCCGGCCTCAAGCTGCACCAATTGGCTCTAGAAGGCTACACAGCACACTATGTCGAATCCAACGGTACCATCAAGCCATACTTGCCAGTCGCGCTCCGACGCCAAGCATTTGACATCGTTCATCAGCTCTCGCACCCCAGCGGTCGCGCCACCGCAAAGCGCGTTGCGCTCAAATTTTTCTGGCCATGCTTGCGAAAGGACGTGTGCAGATGGGCAAGGCAGTGTGTACCATGCCAACGCTCAAAAGTCCACCGCCACAACCGCGCTGAGTTGGGTAGCTTCAAGACGCCGGACGGACGTTTTGACCACATCCACGTGTACCTCATCATGCTTCCGCTGTGTGAGGGCTACGAGAGCTGCCTCACCATTATTGATCGCTATAGGCGCTGGCCACAGGCAATATCACTGCACGACAGCAAAGCCAGCACCATCGCCAGAGCGTTGTTCGACCACTAGATCGCCATATTTGGCACGCCACTACAAATCACGTCAGACCAGGGCCGCCAATTTGAAGCCGACCTTCCAACGCAACTCGGCCGCCTCCTGGGAGTCAACCAAGTTCACACCACGCCATATCACCCACAGGCCAATGGCATGGTAGAAAGAATGCACCGCACTCTCAAGGCTGCACTAAAATGCGCCCTAAAGACACCTTGGCTGCAAGCGCTTCCAGCTACCTTGTTGGGCCAACGCACCACATTTAAGGAAGATCTGCAAGCCTCCCCAGCAGGAATGGTTTTCGGCACGTTGCTACGAATTCCTGGCGAGTTCATCGCACCTCAGGCAGCATCAGCCAGCGACCCGCAGAGTTTCACCAATGAGCTACGCCGCCTATTTAATGCGATTCGGCCGATTCCCTCAGCCAGATACACAGAACATCATCCTTTCGTATTCGAAGACCTGGCCTGCTGCGAATACGTTTTCCGCCGCATCGACGCAGTCAAAAAGCCACTCGACCAACCGTACACCGGACAACACCGAGTCATCAAGAGAGTCAGCGACCGCACCTATGTCATAGACGTAAACGGCGTCACCAAGACCCTCTCCACCGGCCACTTGAAGCCAGCGTACTTGGAGCATTCCGATGCCCAGTCATCAACGCCATCGTTACCACTGACTCAGCCAGCCTCACCACAGTCGCCCACGTCAACGCCCTTGCCACCATCACAGGCGATTCCACCGACCGATGGCACACTGATACAGCAGCCACCACCTACTACTACTAGGATGAAGGTCACATTTTCACTCCCTTCGAAGGCACGAAGGTCATTGGAGAGGGAGTGACTGTGGCGCAATGGATCACTTCAGCGTCAGGAATTCCGTCACGGCGCAAGCAGGTCTTCGTCCCCCGAAAGATTTTCGCCTGCCGGCCAATTTCCCACATCAGCGGCTCGAGCAATTGGCTCGAGAAAATGGAAAACTTGCTTGAGCCGTTCTTCGAGCTTCAAATGAGAAGTCCGCCCTCCTAGGTTCTCAAGAGCTAGACCTAAGTTGGGCAAAGGCAGTGCAATCATCATCATCGGAGACATAGACTATAAGCCTACATTCGATAGCGTCTTGATTATCGGTCAATAGCTGCACCTATCCCTTTTGGTCTCCTCCAATAAGAGTAAAACTGACTTTGTACAAATAAAGAGTAAAATTGACTTTGTACAAATAAAGAGTAAAATTGACTTTGTGCAGATAAAGAGTAAAATTGACTTTGTACAAATAAAGAGTGAAACTGACTTTGTGGACATAAAGAGAAGAAGTGGACTTCTAAAGATTCAAAATCGAGATGAAAAGATTGGTATACTTATGAAAATGCTGATGAATGAAACTGTGAATGGGTGCGAATTGATCGATGGAATGGTGTTTCGGCGTGGTCACGGGGGTCGACCGCAGTTGTATGTATCAGCAGAGATGGACGCTTGATTTATACAAAAATTGGTCATTTGGCCACTGACAAAAGCTGCGAACAGATCAAGAAAAATTATTGGTTTCCAAATATGCGTGAAAAGGTCGAGCAATTTATTCGGAATTGCTTAGCGTGTATCATTTATGCATGCCGAAGGGTGACAGCGAATGGAATGTATATAACATCCCGAAGGGGGTTTGCCGTTCGATACCATTCATATCGATCACTTTGGACCGCTGCCAATCAAGTCTAAGAAGAAACATGTTATGGTTGTTGATGCGGTTATAAAATTCGTCCGGTTATATGCCGTGAACTCAACGGGCACACGGAAGGTATGCAATGCTTTGAACGAATATTTCCATTATTATGCGCGCCCACGACGCATGGTTTCTGATCGCGGCACTGTCACTGTTTTTTTGAATAACCGAAATATCGTCCATGTGAAGGTGGCTGTTGCCTCGCCACAGGCCAATGGTCAGGGTGAACGGGTGAATCGGGTATTAAAGGGTGTTTTGGGAAAACTAACTGAACCCATCGAACATGGCAATGCTTTCGCAGGATCAGTATGCCATTAACAACAGTGTGCATGGATCGATTAAGCATACTCCAGAGTTGAACAACGTGGCAAAGTAGTGGACAAATTGACTGAGCATTTGATTGAGAAGTTTACCCTCGAAAATGCCGTTGACTTGCAACGGATTCGCACTGACGCTGGAGAAGGTATAGTTTAGTCTCAAGATTATAATGAAGAGTACTTTTTACGGCATAGCAAACCAGCAAAGACGTTTGAAGTTGGTGATTATATTGTTGTGCATCACGTGGACACGACGGACGGATGTAAATAATAAAAAAAACTCTTGCCAAATTTTTGGGATCCAAGCGTAACAAAGAAAAAGCTGCCTCATGACAGATATGTAGTTACCGATATTGAGAATTTTCAAATTACTCAAATGCCGTACAAGGCATTGTTGAGGCTAAACGTATAAGATATTGGATTGGCCGTCAGTCGGATACCGCTGGCTTCAAGGGGAAAGTAACACAGTAGAGTAAAATTATTTATTTATAATTTTAGATTAAACCCAAATTTATAAGTTTTTAGTTGATTGAGGTCAATCAATTATATTGAATTGGCTGCGTTTGGTTGTGTTTAGCTGAATCGCCATCTACACATGACATCTGTAGTGATAGATGGCAAGACTCAAGCGGCCATGTTTTTAGGTTGCTTGAGTAAAAGACGATCGAGCGAAGGGGACGCATACCCACGACTGTAAGTATAAAGAATTAATCACAAGTCATCCGCTGTTCTTAATTGTTTAAAATTCGAGGGTGTAGCGAAATTGTGGCTCCTAAAACGGTTTTGGAAATTACTAAAGTTTAAAGAGCGTTGCAAGTTATTAAAGTTTTTAAAGTTTTATAAATTATTGAAATTTATAGTAATTCAAATTGAATTTGATTTAAAACTTAAAAATTAAAAAAAAAAAAGTAAAACACGAACAAAAAGGAAAACATAGCAATATGATGGTTTAAAAGAAAGATAATCTGTATAAGATAATCCTTTCTCTCTGCCAGGTATAGGATCCGCAATGTTAGTGGGCTCTTACGTAACCATGAGCTAGTCAGCGGGCGAAGCTCCCTCTGCTTATGATATTCCGCCTGGAATGATTGGTCTTCCGCTTCTAACTTGGCTAATTCATCATTTGTGATCTTTGATCTGGTTGGGAAGGGTGCGAGGGGGCACCACTACCGGATACCCCGCTCTTTTTATGGACTGTGTGTTTCCGAGTCAACCAAGGATTCATGTCCAATCTCACGTGACCTACGTTATTGAACGTTACGGTGATCAACAATATATATGTTGGAGATTCCTTCCCCGGAATCTCTTTAATAAAAAAAACTTTGGACTTAACTTATTTCATTTAATGAACACTTCTAATTATTTCAACAACACTTTTTAACTTTGACTTAACATTTAAACTAAGTTTCTCAACTCATCCATTACTTTAACTCAACTTAATTGAATATTCAACTTAAAACGGATTAAGTAATTCTCAAAGGGTTGCTTTTATAATGATACGAGTAAGAATGCTGATGAAGCATTCTCTTTGTTTCTTTGATTCAAGCTTTGAATTGGACTTTGATACGCTGATCTCAGTAATGCAAGTAAGCGAAACTGGATATTGGAATAACAGGATGTTGAAATTAGATTTGTCAAGTTTCTGGATGACGAGATATGAGTCATGGATGATCAATATATGAGTCATGGATGATTAAGGGTTAGTGAATTGTGTGGTAATATGCTGATGTAGGGATTTGGGATTATGTGTAACTTCCGTGGAAAAGCGGCGCGTCTCTTTGTTGTTGGATCCTCTGGTCGGTTACCTTGGTCTTCGACACCTGTCGAATGTGTCCTAAGTCTACTTTTAAAAAAAAATTGTGTCAGCATGAATTTTTTTAGTTGTTGGTCTGTGGCGCTTACATTTACATTCATACCAACCGAAAATAAATAACATTAAGCACACACATACAAACGATGGGTAGTGCACTTGCACATGAACCAGAGATAGAAACAGATGCAATATTCACCTTCTGTAGAACGGATCCATTTCGTAGCAATAAGTGAAACAAAACAAAATTATAAAATAAATTGAAATTTTCAAATTAAAGTGTGAATTAAGAAATTGAAAATACTCAACTCATTTATTACGAACGATAAATAATTTCAAATCTTAATCCCCACAACTGGTGACCCTAAATTAATACGAGTAGACCAAAAGCAAAGTAATTTACAGCGAAAGTCAAAGTTCCTGTTCCACAACCCAAAACAAAGTCAATAAATATCGTGAAAAAATGGGAGTACACTGAGTGAAAATCGCAAAAATTGTGCTAAAAAAGTGCATTCGACAAAGTAATATATTTCACAACGTTTCGAAGAACTTCACCATAACGCACAACATTTCATCATACAACGGTTTATTGGATGGGCACAGTTTAAGCCCAAACGAGTCATATCGTGTTCAGCATTACAAACGAACAGTGCGTGGCATCATTACAAAATTCTGTGGAATGAAAGACTCAATAAAAATATAAACAGAGAATTAAAATAAAATTTTTTCGTGGGAAAAATATTTTTAGTGTTCCGAATTGCTTTTTCATAACAGTCATAAAGTCGCTTCAAAATACACGAGATGGTTCGCCGGTACCGCCAACAAATCAGGTCCAACAACCAAATCCAACCCTATGAACGGAACTTCTCGCAAATATTCGACCAAACTCAACGATGGCCAACAATAATGATAATAACAACCAAAGTGAACTTTTTCGAATTGGAATGAAACCACCTGCATTTTGTGCGCGTGATCCATACCTTTTTTTCATACCAATAGAATCACAATTTCAAAATGCTTCCATCAGCAAAGATGAAACAAAATACGACGACTACTTCAAGAATGCGAACTGAGAGACCAGAAACCATCATAATTTCTCTGTCAAATGAAAGATCTTTCCGATGGTGCATTTGGCTAAATCATTTGCCAGAGGCAGTCCAAACAGTAGTATCAATAGCGGAGGATAATTAAAACGCTGCACAGCACATGCCGACAAAGTGATGGAAATGGGCAACTACAGCGGAAACATAACTGGAATTTAACAACCAGCAAATAAAACACAGTCACTTAAATCAATGATCGAATCACTTCACAAAGAAATCAGAAATTAAATTAAATCATCAAAAAAATCACGTTACAGATCATCAACACGGCTTGATAATATATATCTTGAACGTAAGCACAGCGATAGTTGCTCCGAATCACAAGTAAAAAAATATCCAACTTACAATTACCATCATCGATTCAGCGCTGACACAAAACAATGTGCGGAACTATACGATGTTAAATCAAAAAACTAAGTAACGCCTCATCATCGAACGTTTGTTGAAGCCAGTCAGAAACGAAAATCAAGCGGTTTATTCATCACTGAAAAAATACGAATTTAAAATTTCTCATTGACACGAGAGTCGATGTATCTGTCATTCTAATTTCTTTTTTCAAACGAAAGTTGGCACTATCATCGAACCCATTATTTGCCGCGAATGGCTCAAAAATCAACAAATTTCAACACATATGGTAAAAATATAATTTTATTAAATCTAAATTTAGGGCGCGATTTCGAATTGAAATTCATCATCGCTGACAACACGAAACCGAATTTTGATTTTCTCACCAAATATGGGTTGCTGACCGATATCGGGGAAAAAATACTTATCGATACAGAAAAAAAGCTTTAAACTAAATGTTGTTTTGAACTTACGGAATACTAGTTAATATTTCTGGTTAGCAACGACAATATTTAGAAAGAGTTGTTGGGGAATTTCGGGATTTGACCACTCCGTCATCGTTAGCATGACTAATTCAGAGAAAACGAACGTCAAGCATCATATAATCACTAAAGGCCATCCAATTTTTCGCGACCACAACGACTGAACCAAAAGAAATACAAAATCACGAAAGAAGAGTTTGACTACATGCTCAAGAACAAAATCTGTGTACCATCAAAAAGCGAATGAGCCAGTCCATCAAACATGGGTCCCAAATAGAATGAAGTCTGGCACTTTGCAGAGACTACCGTCGATTAAACGTACACACTGTCCCGGATTGCTATCCAGTCGCTCATATTCAAAGCTTCGCACAATTATTCGACAGCAAAACAATTTTTTCAGTTCTAGATTTGGAAAAAACATACTTTCACATTCCGGTCACTGAAGAGTATCAAACATAAACAGCAATCACACCATTCGGACTTTTCCAGTTCAATGTCATGCCATTTGGGTTTTACAATGCGACTCAAACGTTTTCTCAATTCATAAACAAAGTTTTCTTTGATTCAAACTTTGTTGTGGGCTACATTGACGACATTTGCATCGCATCATCAAATAAAGAGGAACATTACGAGCACGTATGCATGGTGTTACAACAATTACGTGAGTACGGGTTAAAAATAAACATTTCAAAAAGTTCATTCACACAAGAGGAGATAGTTTTCCTCTAACACAAAGTTACTAAAAAGGAAATTTAACCACCAGATAAAACCGAAGCCATCATCTATTTTCCAAAACCAACAATGGAGCATAAACTCCAATCATTCATCGCAATGTTGAATTTATATCGATGTTTCATACCGAATACTGCAGTCACACAAGGCCGCCTACGCATACTCATCGACGGTAACAAAAAGAACGACAAACGACTTGTAACTTGGACCGAAGATGCAGAAAAGCCATTCGAAGAATGCCAAAAAGCACTCACCAACGCAGTCACACTAGCTCATCCGATGCCGGATGCAAGAACAAGCAGAAACTTTGCAGTAGGAGTAGCAATTCATCACATTAAAAACGGACAATTTGAGCCATTGGGTTTCTATTTGAAATGAATAACAGAAATACAAAAGCGTTGCAGCACATACGTTCGAGAATTATTGGTAATCGATCAATCAGTAAAACATTTTAAACACGTGATTGAGGACACTCAATACACCATCTTATCGGATCACAAACCAATAACATTTGCGTTCAAACAAAATCCAGAGAAAGCATCACCAAGATAAACCCGACATCTAGACCTCATTGGTCAATACACAACCGATATCCAACACATTGCCGAAAAGGACAATATCGTAGCAGATTTACTTTCGTGCATTCAAACCATCAACGACACTAGGCCAATCGATTTTGAAGAGCTAGCAGACTGTCAAAAAATCGACGAAGAAGTAAGTTTTTACAAACAACACATCGACTATGCAACTTAAACTCATAAGTCTACCAAATTCGATTAAACCAATTTTGTGTGGAGTTTCAACAAAATATATTAAACCAGTGATTCTCAAAGTGGCCTATATCGACCCCCAAAGGTCGATAAAGACCTACAAGTGGCCTACATGAGCGAAAAAAATTGTGGTTCTATGAAATGAAAATAGGGTTCAAGGGCAAGAAATTTCAAAAATTGAAAAAAACAGTATAATTGATATAATTTTGACATTAAAAAAAATTACCAAAATATTTTATTAATATAATTAGTATTGTCGGTTCAAAACTACTTACGCGCCTAACTTAGCGTCTCATTCGCTTTACAGTGGGCAACTCGAACAATTTGAATAAGGCCTGTGAATAAGATGTACGGATAACAGGAGTTTCACTGCAACAACAAAATTTATGAGTCGATGCGATACATGGTTTTTTTCACGCGGCCTAAACTGTTACAACATACAATTTACCAACAACGTACACGTTACCCTTTCCTACATTTCGCTATTCTACGTAAAATTATAAGTTAGCAGCAACATACACGTTACCCTATCCTACATTTCGCTATTCTGCATGAAATCATAAGTTTCATTTACCTTTTCCTAAAATTTCACAATAACTCTTCCAACCCAGACGCAATCTAATCATTTTTTTTCCAAATTGAAACATTTAATAATCATATTACAAGTAAATTTTCCTCCACGAGCGTCCTCATTAATGCAACTTGCACACTTTTTCGCTTTTCGCCCTAAACAGGTGTCATTTACACCTTTGAGATTATATTGCAAGAAAATTATTTTCTGTCGTTCCCATAGACTAGATAATTTGCAAGAATCAGTTAAGAATAAACTCGCTCCGCGTACGGGAGTTAAAGATAACTCCAAGTATACTTGTAATCTTTGTACAATAGTTTAAAGTGTTGGAAAGTACAATATATTTAATAAAATATAATTAAGTGAATAAAAGAGTGTGTTTCAATAACTCATTATTAGATAAATATTATTTTTTTTTTTTTTCCAATTCGCGTATCGGCAAATTTTTACTCTAAACCTCGGAGTATTTTACGCGTCGCGCATTTTCTCCACATGATTGTGAGTCTTCTAATACTATATTAGTGAATGGTTGAACCTCATAGCATTATCAAGTGTGGATATTCGCTCGTTGTCTTATATATGTGCATACAGGAAACGCGATGGTGCTTCAAAGTTCTTTCCCGGCAATAAAACTAACCTTATTTTATAATAACATAAAGTGGTAATTAAATTAAATCAAAGTGAATCAATATCATTTTGTTTGAGAGATATTACTCGTTGTTTTGCACTCGTTGTTAGTGTAATATGACAACAAAACAATCAGATGATTGTCAAACGTCATTCAATATGGCGGACTCTTGTGCTTAATTAAGCATTACCATAATTTAAAATTATTAAACGTTGCCATAAATTAAGCATTGCCATAGTTTAATTCAGCAATATAAAATTAATGCAACAATGTCAGCAAATTAAATACCAAGTGAAAACAAAGTTAAGTTAGTATATAAGGCGAAAAGAACTTCAATAAAGTCCTCATTTCTTTTGTATACGCTGGTGTATTATTGTAAGTATAAACAAAATATCCTTTGCTAAAGACGTGAAAACGCTCGCATGGGATTCCTCCTCCGCTTAAGTAAATGCAGACTGGAAGGAGGCGTAACACGCTTGTGTCTGCATTCTACAATTTCGCGAATAATTAAAATATCGAGAAAGCAAAATATAAAATACAAGCTAAGAATTATCTGAGGCGGAAGCGAATTGGAAGGCGTTTTACGCTTGTATTTGTTTCCGCGTAACGCGAGCGTTTTTACCCGCAAAAATTAATTCAAAAGAAGGAAACTCTAAATAAAACAAATAAAATAAATATAACAATAAACAAAATGTCCCCACAGGACAATGGCTGGAGTCTCTCAAGTACCAGTATCACAACATTAGGAAACATGGGAAAGACTTAGTTATTAATAGTTCAATATCCAAATCATGCCCAATTACCATGTTCTACTCAATTTTTCAAGCAATCGGTATTATAAATAAAAAAATTTTATTATTGAATTGCTATAGCTTATTTGAATAGATTAATTTTTTCCACAGATAGCCGACACTAAACATGACCGAATCAAAAAAGGAATGTAGACAGTACAATGTTGATTATTTGAAATTTGGCGTCGTTGGAATGTGACGCCTACGCCCGGGAATCGAAGTGATTCCGATCCCGACCCTTTGCACTCGGCCAGATGGGTATGGCCTCGAAATGCAAGCGGACTTCATCTTTCGTGCGGATATCGTTGCGCAGAAAATAATTTTTTTTTATCTCCAAATATTTAGATCTGTGGATTTAAATATTTGAAACAGAATATTAATCAAAACCCCGACGCATTTCGAGACATATCCATTTGGGAATGCCCCCTCCACCGTGGCCATCGAAAAACTATGCCACTGGCGACAAATGGAGATGCACATTGCCGCCATGTGGCGTTCCATTCCACACACATCTGTTTTGTCCGATGAGAAAAGAAAGTAGTCAATCTGACATGTGAAAGCTCCGCTATTATATAGTGGTAAAGTAATTTTACACGTCGCTGCGCCTTTCGTCCCGTTTGTCCGTAAAAGTGAACTTTACCGTGTGTGCGCATATGCTGTAGGAAGCAGTAGAAAGGGCTACAATAGGGCAGGACAACAGTGTACCAATCTCCCCTTGCTGTGACTAGGGATTCCTGCGCTTTGGAATTTGAGCCATTAGCCCAGATGGGGATATCGGGCCGCACGTGCACAAGCGCCAATACATTGTAACAGGTAAAGAACTGAGTGTATTGTACACCCACTGCTGTAAGGTTTCAAAAACATTTACTTTTTGCTGTTTAGAATCGAAAAGAAGGAACCTTACGTTCGTTCATGATGATAAACATTAGTTTGAGGTTACCGGAAAACATTTTCAAGGCGGATTTATTTACGAATGGAAGGAAGGAGCAAAGGATCTCGATTTACGCGGACAGCCAGTCGACCATTAAGGTACTGAAGATCTGTATTTTCAATTCAAGAAATGTCTCTGTATTTTCAATTCAAGAAATGTTAATGTCACGAAAGGGCTCTGCAAAGTATATATGATCACAAGAGGATGAGAGGTCGGTTCCGCGTTCGAACCTAAAAGGTAGAAAATCATTACAAATGGCGCTCAACGTGGGGCCTAAAACATCCTAAGGGGGAAAGAAATTCGCGTCTTCTGACGAGTTGGTCCTTTACGGAGGATGTAATGTACTTTGGTACTCGAGTCCCACTATCAGGAGCAGTGGAGTTGTGTGATACACACTAGAAGTCGCTTCACGTGAGTTGTAGCTTCCGCTCTCCTTTGTTTGATTTTTTTTCGCGACAGAATCCTTCCGATGTGTTGTCCCAGGTTAACTCCTGTAAGGACCTTCTATTTTCTTGATGGAACTGCCAGTCTGATGGGTTTACCTATCAGCATGGACTCTCAAGAAAATAGAAGGCTACCTTGCCTTTATGTCGCGGAAGGATTCTACTTATTTCGTATGCGTGATAGACGAGTGGTATCGGTTCAACGTTCGGTGGCGTATGCTGGAATTGCGGAGCCCGGAATGCTTCCACGCGTCGGGAGTTTTGACCGCGTACTAAGCTGTTACGGTAGCTATACCACGTGTCTCGTCGAGTCATTTAAAGTAGATTGGAAACGTTTTGTAATGTATGTGGGTATGGGGTTAAATTTCGTAAATCGACCAAAAGCACCCTTTCTTCGGCTGATTACCACGCACTCTCCTTTCCCGTTGAAGGAGTCGACCGCTGAAAAGGAAAGTATACTTTAAATACATTTTTTTTCCCACTTATCCTATAGCTCGCCACTATCGGCCACGCATTTATTTTTAGGTTTTCTTCATATATATATTAGGGTTAACCTTTTCTTTTTTTTAGTAAGAAAAAACTTACTTCTACCACACACAAGACCGAACCAAAAATGGCAACGAAGCGGACTCCCGATAAGCGGTGGACCCGGTCCAAAACGGTCCAACCCGCGAACTGCGGGATCTGTTTCGAGGACCTAGTGGAGGGGGTACACAGCGTGCGATTGGATTGTGGACATCTATTCCATCGTGCCTGTATCCAACAGCTCCTCCTCACGTCCGAGCTGTGTCCCTTATGCCGGCGACCCATCGAGCGGACCGCCCTAGACGTCCCCCTCGAAACGCCCCTACCAACGCGTGGAGCAGTGGCGAAAGGAGTTCCAGAGGCCGAACCGTCCCAACCACTTTTAGACCTGCAAGGAGCCGTAGGCGGTGAAGTTCCGGCCGCAAGTGTCGTGTCCGAGGTGACACCCATGCCTTCCGCCCACTCCATTGACACCCTCGTGGCGTTGATGAGGGATATGTCGGAGAGGATTGGCAACCTGGAGGGAAAGCTCCAGAATCTCCCCATGAGCCAACCACCCAGCCGCGTGAGAACTCCGCTTGGCTGGGAGCCCAATCCCAGTGTGGCGATGCCCCACTCCCGACAATCCGAGCAATGGGTCCCACCTCCAAGGAACTCGGGAATGGATCCCAGAGCTCCCGAATATAGACCACGACACAGCACCGGACCTCCGTTGGCACCTCTAGCCCCCGAGGCAGTTCAGTACAACAGGTCAATCGAGGATGTGATTCCCCCCGGGAACGCATTGACACCTTTTCGAGACCTGACGCCTCGTATCATGGAGAGTTGGCGCCTGAACTTTACAGGGTTCAACGATATGATATCGGCGGACCGGTTCCTTTTCCGGATTCAGGCGTTGGTATCCAGCACCCTGGGAGGTGATTCCTCGGCCTTCCTCCGGCATGCACATCTTTTGTTCAGCGGCGACGCTGCCGACTGGTACTGGAGCTTTAAAGAATCAACGCCACGTCCCACTTGGCACTCTTTCAGTGCAGCCTTCCGCAATCGATTTGAGGATGGCTTCACTGAGAGAGAGCTAAAGGAACAACTAAAGAAACGAAAACAAGGCGCTCACGAACCGTTCGACCAGTACTACACAAGCATAGTGAGGTTGAGCACTCGCCTGCGATCTACCATGCCCGAGGACGAGCTGGTAGAAATTATCAGAGAGAATATGCGCTGGGATCTCCAGAACAGCCTTCTGCATTTTCCCATCAACACCATACAGGGATTGCGCCTCCATGCCCGTAGGCAAGAACACTTGGATGAGCGGCGAGGTACCTTCCGTCCACAACCTCGCATAACGGGACCAAATCCCCGAAATCATCACACCGTGGAGTTGATGGCAGCGGACCATCTGCTTGCTGATTCAGTACCAGTACCGAGGAGCGGAGCACCACAGGAGCTTGAGGACCCAGCATTGATTGATCGACCCTCCCTTGAAGCAATTACAAGCCCGACGGTCTGTTGGAACTGCCGACAACCGGGACATCGGTTCTATGCATGTCCAGCGGAGCCGACGCTTTTCTGCTACCGCTGCGGGAAGGCCGACACATACGCACCTGACTGTGCAAATTGCAAAGTGCGAAAAAACTTGCCACCGAGTGCCGCGACCACCCGTCGGCACTCCTAAACCCCAGACGAACCAATTTTGACCCCATCACTAGCTATGACCAAGCCCCCAACATGACTCCAATTCTGCTGACTCGCACCGCTAAACACAGTTCTCCCGAAGTTCCACAACCGACGCCATCCTTCGCCGAGGCCAACGCGCAGGGAAATGATAGCGAGGCGAAAGTTCCTTTGCATGTAAAACGTTTTCATGTCAGGCTGCGGAATTATTTGGCTACTCGACAGCGCATCTTCCATGAGGAGTTGGCTACAAATGTCCCACCGCGAAGCAAGCGAGCCACGCGTCGGATGCGGAGCTTCTGGAGAAAAGTCAGGCAGTCGAGGAAGGTGCTGAAGGACATACACTTAGACGAATTATTGAGGGATGATGTTCGGCCATATGCGTCAATACACCTCCTGCAAAAACGAGTGTCAGGCTTAGTCGATACGGGAGCCAGCGTGAATTGCATATCTGCCGATTTTGCAGGGGAGGTACTGGCAAAGCACGCGGACCAAATCCGTCATTTCACCTCCTGGTTAAGCACGGCGGACGGAACTCGTCACTCTGTAGTGGGAAAAATTATGACGGATGTCACCTTTAAAGGAGTAACTAAACCTATGGAATTTTTCATCATACCTCAGTTAACCCAGAATCTTTATCTAGGAGTGGATTTCGTTCGAAAATTTAACTTGGCCCCGGCACTATTCTCCGGTACGACCCTGGAGTCCGTCACCACCGTTCCTGACCAATCTCAACCTTCTCACTTATTACGACATACACTGGATGTAAATCAGCAACTGCGACTTGACTCGGCTATATCGGCTTTTCCATCGCATGAGAAGGAAGGTCTCGGGAGGACTGCCCTGGTGTTCCACACTATAGATGTGGGGGATGCTAAACCCATAAAACAGAGACATTTTGCCATATCTCCGGCGAAGGAAAAATCGTTATATGCCGAAGTGGATCGAATGCTAGCATTAGGCGTAATCGAAGAATCACAGAGCGCGTGGGCTTCCCCAGTCACCTTAGTTGTCAAGCCGAACAAGGTCCGGTTATGCTTAGATGCCAGACGCTTGAACGCCGTCACAGTCAAGGACGCATACCCTCTACCGTTGATTGAAGGCATTTTGAGTCGGTTGCCTAAAGCCCATTTCATCACGAGCTTAGACCTCAAGGACGCCTTCTGGCAAATTCCTTTAGACCCCGGTTCAACGGAGAAAACAGCCTTCACAGTCCCAGGTCGGCCCCTATACCAATTCGTGACCATGCCATTCGGATTGTGTAATGCCCCCCAAACAATGACGCGCCTTATGGATAAGGTGATACCACCTCATTTGCGGCACCAAGTTTTCGTTTACTTGGACGATCTATTGCTTATAACCGAGACCTTTGACGAACACATCGACCTGCTTCAGGAGGTGGCGCTACACATCCGGAGGGCAAGATTAACCATCAACATACGGAAGAGTCAGTTCGTGATGACGAAGGTGAAGTATTTAGGTCACATCATTGGGTATGGCCATATCAAGATCGATCCGGGCAAGACTCAAGCGATTGACGTCTTTCCATTACCCAAGACCACCAAGCAATTACGCCGATTCTTAGGCTTATGCGGATGGTACCAGCGTTTTGTTCGTGACTATGCCACCATTACCACTCCCTTGACCGACATGCTGCGTTAGGGACGTAAATTCGTCTGGGAAGAGCCCAGCTTGCGAGCCTTTGAAGAGCTAAGGAAGAGTCTGACTACAGCTCCCGTACTGCACAGCCCGGACTTTGACAAACCGTTCTCAATCCATTGTGACGCGAGTCAACATGGGGTGGGAGCAGTCTTAGTCCAGGTTGCACAAGACGGTGAGGAGAGACCTATAGCCTTCATGTCTCACAAGTTGAACCCAGCCCAGCGAAATTACACGGTCTCCGAGCAGGAATGTCTAGCTGCGGTGTTGGCAGTGAAACGCTTTCGAGCCTATGTGGAGGGACACACCTTTGAAATCGTTACGGACCATGCTTCTCTGAAATGGCTAATGAGCCAGACTGATCTCAACGGCAGATTGGCCAGGTGGGCACTGAAACTACAGGCATTTGACTTCACAATCCGCCACCGAAAAGGAAGCCAGCATGTAGTCCCCGACACCTTATCCAGAATGTTCGCCCTTGAAGGAGCCGAGTTGGTCCAGGAGGACGACAGCCCCCAATTGATCGATCTGGACCATCCTGCCTTCAAGTCAGCCAGCTACACCCAACTGATTCACACTATCCAGAATCAACTGTCCCAGCTTCCTGAACTGCGGTTGACGGATGGATTTATTTACAAGCGGATGGGACACGCATCCGGAGAACCCATACAAGAAGAAGAACAGTGGAAGTTGTGGGTGCCCGAAGAATTAACCACTGATCTTATCAGACGGGCTCATGACCACCCATCGAGTGCGCACGGCGGATACGGTCGTACACTTAGGCGGTTGAAAACCTGTTTCTTTTGGCCTAAGATGGCACAACAGATAAAAGCGTACGTAGCCTCTTGTGAGCTATGCAAGTGCACTAAAGCGCCCAACACCATTCTTCGGCCACCCATGGGTAAGGTTGAGGTCCCCGAACGTGTGTTCCAGCGCTTGTACATTGATCTTATCGGTCCTTACCCTCGATCTACTTCTGGTCACACGGGAGCTGTCGTGGACCTGGACCAGCTCTCTAAATTCCCTATCATAGAACCACTACGTAACATGCACACTGGACCTATAGTCAGCTTCTTGGAGAACCGAGTCTTTCACATGTTTGGAGTTCCGAAGAAACTTGTCTCCGACAATGGGGTCCAGTTCACCTCCAGCAAGTTCCGAGACCTAATGTCCAAATACGGCATCATCCACCAACGAACCGCCGTCTATTCACCACAAGCCAACGCATCCGAACGACTGAACCGTACGCTCATAGCGGCCATCCGCGCCTATGTCCACCCGAATCAGAAGGACTGGGATCGCAAGTTGTCCGCCATCACTAGTGCTCTGCGCTCGTCGTACCACGCCACTACCGGCATTTCGCCATATTTCGCATTGTTCGGCCAGTACATGATCTGTCACGGAAGCGCTTACCGGCTATTGCGGCAACTGAAATCGCTAGAGGACCCAATCGTGGTTCTGGAACCGCACGAAAAGCTCCAACTTCTGCGAGATCAACTGCGGGAGAAAATTGAAGAAAGTAGACGGATGGGAGAGGAGCGGTACAACTTGCGATCTCATCCTTCTGGCTTTAAGGCAGGCGACGAAATATATCGTCGAAACTTCCGGCAGAGCGATGCCACCCGACATTACAAAGCCAAACTAGACAAGAAATTCGTGAAGTGTCGAGTCCTACAAGTAATAAGCCCCACCCGATATCTCATCGCGGACATGGCTGGCAAAACCCTGGGAATTTACCACGCAAAAGACCTTAGACGGTGAAGTACAAATATTTCACACGCAGAACCTTGGCTTACCCAAATCTCTGCCTAGACGAAGACCTCCGAGTAAACCCTGACTCCCTACGGTATAGTCACTGTCGAGTCTTCACGAACATGGTTGTAGCCTATTCCTCGAAACCGACCTTCGACCCGCCACGGCCCTAACCAAGACCTTTTACATAGGAGGCGGGATCGTAATTACTTCGATTTTGGGGGGGGGGGGGAATGTGTAATGTGACGCCTACGCCCGGGAATCGAAGTGATTCCGATCCCGACCCCTTGCACTCGGCCAGATGGGTATGACCTCGAAATGCAAGCGGACTTCATCTTTCGTGCGGATATCGTTGCGCAGAAAATAATTTTTTTTTTTATCTCCAAATATTTAGATCTGTGGATTTAAATATTTGAAACAGAATATTAATCAAAACCCCGACGCATTTCGAGACATATCCATTTGGGAATGCCCCCTCCACCGTGGCCATCGAAAAACTATGCCACTGGCGACAAATGGAGATGCACATTGCCGCCATGTGGCGTTCCATTCCACACACATCTGTTTTGTCCGATGAGAAAAGAAAGTAGTCAATCTGACAAGTGAAAGCTCCGCTATTATATAGTGGTAAAGTAATTTTACACGTCGCTGCGCCTTTCGTCCCGTTTGTCCGTAAAAGTGAACTTTACCGTGTGTGCGCATATGCTGTAGGAAGCAGTAGAAAGGGCTACAATAGGGCAGGACAACAGGGTACCAATCTCCCCTTGCTGTGACTAGGGATTCCTGCGCTTTGGAATTTGAGCCATTAGCCCAGATGGGGATATCGGGCCGCACGTGCACAAGCGCCAATACATTGTAACAGGTAAAGAACTGAGTGTATTGTACACCCACTGCTGTAAGGTTTCAAAAACATTTACTTTTTGCTGTTTAGAATCGAAAAGAAGGAACCTTTCGTTCGTTCATGATGATAAACATTAGTTTGAGGTTACCGGAAAACAATTTCAAGGCGGATTTATTTACGAATGGAAGGAAGGAGCAAAGGATCTCGATTTACGCGGACAGCCAGTCGACCATTAAGGTACTGAAGATCTGTATTTTCAATTCAAGAAATGTCTCTGTATTTTCAATTCAAGAAATGTTAATGTCACGAAAGGGCTCTGCAAAGTATATATGATCACAAGAGGATGAGAGGTCGGTTCCGCGTTCGAACCTAAAAGGTAGAAAATCATTACATCGTCCCATCATTGTAGGACAAACAAATGCCTTTAACATATGCCTTTTATGCAACAAAGTTTTTAGCAATGACGCTATGAAGCCATCTAAGTTAGAAAGTCATCTGAGAAGATGTCACCCTGATAAAACAGATAAAGATTTGAAATATTTTCAAACATTTAAAGAGAAACTTCAGAAGAGGCCCACGCTGGACAAAATATTCGCTGTGACGTCACAAAGAAACGATGATGGTTCGCAAGTGTCTTACAATATCTCGTTGCTTATAGCAAAATCCAGAAAATCACATACTATCAGAGAACAGTTAATTTTTCCAGCCGTTAAAGAGGTTTAAAAACTGTTCTACACAAACCTGCATCTGATATCATTAAATAATTTCTTTAAGCAACAAAACAGTTCAAAGACGTATTTGTTTAATATTAAACCAATTATTCTAATGAATATTCTATGTACTCATATCAAAAAAAATTTTTATTTTGTTTGTATCTTGTATGCATATTGTCTTTAATTTCTAAAAAATTAATTACTCTTCAGCAAATAACTTTGTTCAAATACTCGTATGTCTGGTTCATGTAATTCAACGCGCGTCGCGAATTCTTCAGTCTCAAAATAAATATCATTTTTCGTTTCCAAAAGACTGGAGAATTCGCGACGCGCGTACATGCATTGTCGCATCGTCAGCGGAAACCTGTTCCCATGAACCACGTTGGATCGTGGGAGCATGTTCATATGGTTGACGATGTGTCTTATGCATGTGCAGCGTCAGCGATATGCTCGCTCATGATGAATGCTACATCGTGGGAGCGAACTTAGAATAGTAATGTGTATTTAAAGAAGATAGAAGAAAATAAATTTGTCATTTATTCATCACACGTAAAAGGTGTTCTTTCGTGTTTCTATTTTTAGAGAAAACTTGACCATTTTTTCTTTGGGATATCGGTATTGTACCGAGATTCAAAAATCGACGCACCGACAGATTTTGTATCTGGCGGCCAATCTAAAGTTTTAATTGACCCACCGACAGATTTTGTATCTGACGGCAAATCTAAACTTCCAATTAAGCGGCGAAAGAAAAGCCTTTCGTCGCGGTATAAACATATTGGTGACCCCGACGTGATCCTTCACGCAATTAAGTTGAAGAAAAATCTTCCCCGATCAGAATTTTAAGAGAATTCGTTCGGTATAAAATCCATTTGAATTTTTAAATCCATTTGAAGAAAAAATTCTTCCCCGATCAGAATTTTAAGAGAATTCGTTCGGTATAAAATCCATTTGAATTTTTAATCCAGTTGAAGAAAATATTCTTCCCCGATCAGAATTTTAAGAGAATTCGTTCGGTATACCATCCCGTTGTAATTTTGCAATTGTTTTCAGCCTAGTACGGAACCGCCATCTCTGGGTCAATATATATTCTTAACATGGAAGAATTAGCCAGTGAGCAAGACCAAACTGGTTTTGAGATCGAGCGGTTAATCACAAATTACCGCAAGGATGGTCCCACACGAAGAACAGTGAGTTACCTGAACAGGAGACTTACCGAACTTAATGAACTTTGGGCATCCTTCTGTGCAAGAGATGAACAGCTACAAGAATACGCTACAGCCTCGGCAAATCATCCCTATTTTGCAAATAATTATTTTACGGTCATGCAGCGAGAATACATGACCGCAAGAGACGCTATCACTGGTCTCTTGAAAGAGGCGCAAAAAGAAGAGTTGCCAGCAAAGGTAACGACTCCAAACCCAAGCGTGAACAAGCCAGGCGCTAGTGTGGAACTTACCCAACCGATTACACCGCCAATGAAGGTACAGCATGGTGAGAATAATATCGGGGGTTTAAGATACCAGCTTGATGCGATAATCAGTTCAATAAATTTCATGATTGATGGAATCTACAAGGCCCCATTGAAGAACAAGTCTTATTGTGAGCTGAAAATAAGTACGTTAACAAAGTACTGGGATGAACTGCGAGACGTGCATCGAACCATATGCAGGTCCCAAGGCGACAAGGCTACGTATAGTACCGTGGATTACAATCAAACGGAAGAGCGCATACAGGATGCGCTCATATTCCTTTCCACGAACAAAGACAAGGCAGAGCCAGGGCAACATGGTTTGGTCAACCCACAGTCATACATTAAGCTTCCAGAAATGTCTATCCCAAAATTCGACGGAAATTATGGGCAATGGACATCATTTCATGACCTCTTCCACCAAATCATTGATTCACAACCACTTGGAAATGCCCAAAAAATGTGGTATTTAAAAGCCAACTTAATGGGCGAGCCGGAACGGCTTATCAAGCACATGCCAGTATCGGATGAAAACTACAAGGATGCTTGGACTATCCTGCGAAGCCGATACGACAACAAAAGGCTAATGGTCACAACCTTTCTAGAAAAGCTACTATCCCAACCAACTATCGTAGCTGACTCAGCTGCCTCAATAAAACAGTGCCATGATACCACAAAAGAGTGCATGTTGGGTCTGCGAAACATAAAGGTAGACACGACAAACTGGGACCCGATTCTGATTCACCTGTTGTTGAAAAGGCTCGATAAGACGTCACACAACTTATATGAGCAATCGCTGAAGTGTCCCCGGGAGTTACAATCCCTGGATTCCTTCCTAACATTCTTGGAGCTAAGATTCCAGGCTTTGGAGGCCTTCGGCAACGAAAAACGTTCGGGAATTAAGAATGAACCTAAGAAACTATCGGCCTTAGTGTCAACTAATCAAACGTCATCTAGTGGCTGTAAAAATTGTAAGGGCAACCACAAAATATACGTCTGCGAACAGTTCAAAAGGCTAACAATACCAGACCGTATTAAAAGGGCCAGCAAACTAAAGCTCTGCATGAACTGCCTACGTGCTGGACATAGGAGTTCCGAGTGCAGTTCTCGCGCCTGTATGAAGTGCAACAAACGGCATAACACCTTGCTGCACAAACCGGAAGGCACAACCTCAACACTCAGTCCTTATACCACAAGTGGACAACCTCAACAAGCAGAGCTTAAGCCGCAAGCAACTGAATTTAAGCCAAAAGAAAGGATATCGCTAGCCACGGAAGATACAAGGGCTGAAGTATTGCTCAGCACGGTGATGGTTCAGACAACCGACAGCAGGGGTAAAACAGTAAACCTCCGAGCGATCCTAGACAGCGGCTCACAAGTAAACTTGATCACCGAAGCTGCCCTTAAAAAGCTTAACCGCAAGTCACAAGCCGCTAGCATTGCAATCAGTAGCGTTGGAGGAGTGATTCAAAAGGCCACTAGACAAATAAAGCTACCAATACAATCCAAGCAAACGAACTACAAGATCCAGGTGGATGCCTACGTGGTAAGGCAAATAACGACATACCAGCCATCCGAAACGTTTAGCAGAGAAGACTGGCCGATCCCGGGGAATATCTCCTTGGCCGATCCAAGCTTCAATCAAGCGGGACCAGTGGAGATGCTGATCGGAGTAGAGTGGTATTACCAGTTATTGTCAATCGGTCAAATCAAAATGGGCGAGTTCCTTCCTACGCTACAAAATACCCTCTTTGGTTGGATTGTTGGTGGAAGATTTAGCACCCCCAAAATTCCAACAGCTAGTCCGAAAATAGCTACATGTGGAATGTACCGTACGGAGGGTCAGAGACTGGATGCAGAACTGGAAAAATTCTGGAAGTTAGAAGAAGGGGAGAAACCAACCACCACGATGACCTCCAAGGAGCGCCAATGTGAAGCACATTTTTATCAAAACGTGAAACGAGACGACAATGGGCGTTTCATAGTTAGATTGCCATTTGTACTGGATCCAAAACAACTAGGACAGTCAAAAGATATGGCCTTAAAAAGGTTTGTTCAGCTTGAAAAACGCTTAGCAAAAGATCCTGAGGTCAAAAGAGCCTACCAAGAATTTATGGAGGAGTATCTCAAGCTAGGTCACATGGAAGAAATAAACATGCCAAACAGCTCAGAGCCACATTTTGTTTTGCCCCACCACTGTGTACTCCGACCAGACAGTTCTACTACTAAACTCAGGGTAGTTTTTGATGCGTCTGCAAAGACTACGACCAACACAAGCTTGAATGATGTGCTTCACACCGGTCCTACGATACAAGATGAGCTGTTTACTATCCTGCTTCGCTTCCGCTTATTTAAGTACGTCTTCTCCGCTGATATTGAGAAGATGTACCGACAAATTCAGATAGACAAACGTGATCGATTGTTCCAAATCATCTTCTGGCGTAATCACCCGAGCGAAGCATTACGATGCTATCAACTTAATACCGTAACGTATGGTACTACCGTGGCACCTTACCTAGCAACTAAGTGCTTAGAGCAATTAGCGGTCAACTCAAAGATTAAACACCCCTTGGGAAGTCTCGCTGTCCAGAAAGATTTCTACATGGACGACCTTTTAACTGGTGCAAACAATCTGCAAGACGCCGTTCAAAAGAAGGAAGAAGTCCAGCAAATTTTACGCACAGCAGGTTTCAAGCTACGAAAATGGTGCGCAAATCATTCCGATTTAATCAAGGATATCAACCCTCTAGATCGAGAAGTACAGTATACTGTGACAGACAGTTCCACCGAACATGTCAAAACGCTTGGTGTGGTATGGCTGCCAAAGCAAGACGAATTGGTAATTCGTGTCCCAACCTACGAAGATCCAGCAAAGGTGACAAAGAGAACCGCGCTCTCCACGATCGCGCATATTTTTGATCCCTTGGGGCTCATGAGTCCAGTGACAGTGACAGCCAAAATCTTCATACAAAATTTATGGAAATTGAAGCTTGATTGGGATGCAGCGTTACCGATGGAACTGCACTCTACCTGGATAAATTTTCATCAAAGTTTGGCAGAGCTCAATGAAATCAGAATACCTCGACATGTATTTGGTGCCAGAGTTCCTCGCAGCACGCAGCTACATGCCTTTTCAGACGCTTCCGAGAAGGCCTACGGCGCTGCTGTCTACTTCCGGGCTAACCATTACGACGGTACAACAACTGTGCAATTACTGTGCGCCAAAACTCGAGTGGCACCAATCAAAACTATTACAATCCCACGTTTGGAGTTGTGTGCCGCCAAATTAGCAGTTGAGTTGGTTCACCGCCTTCAATCCGATTTAGAGCTTCCTGGACAGTCATGTTATTTTTGGACAGATTCTGAAGTGGTGTTGCATTGGATCCATAGTGAAGCGGCGTCCTACCAGACATTTGTAGCAAATCGGATAGCTGCTATTCAACAATATTCAACACCCAATCAATGGCGCCACGTGAGTTCCAGTTGTAACCCAGCAGATTTGGCTTCCCGAGGCACTGTCCCTGCAAAATTAAAAGAAAGCCCATTGTGGTTCTATGGGCCCTTGTTTCTTCATGGCCACCCTGATATGTGGCCCGCTAAACCAGCCGAAAAAGAAATTAACTTGGAAAAAAAGAAGGCAAAAAGGATTCTAGTAGTCACGGAAGCAGAACCACATTTCATACACAGAATAAATCATGGCAATTCATTTCGGAAGCTGAAATGCATCGTAGCATTGGTCATTCGATTCACCAGAGTGATCAGCGGTAAGGTCAACTCAAGGCGGAAAACAAATCCACCGACGGTATCCGAACTAGAAGCAGCTTCTTTCATCATTATTAGGGAGATTCAGCAGCAAGAGTTCAGTGAAGAAATTAAAACCCTTGAAGCAACGAGCCAGCTAAGTGTTAGTAACCGACTAAGCAGCCTAACTCCCTTTCTCGACAGCCAAGGATTATTACGAGTAGGTGGACGCCTTGAACTTTCCGACCTAGAATACAACCACAAACATCCTGTGCTGCTCCCCTACGCGCATCCAATCACGAAACTGATTCTTAATCAGATTCACAAGGACCACCAGCATGCCGGCCCTCAAGCCTTGCTAGCAATTGCGCGGCAGCGTTATTGGCCAACCAAGGGAAAAACACTCGCTCGTTCAGTAGTACAAAATTGCGTCACTTGTGCCAGAGCAAAGCCCAAGCTGCTCACTCAACTGATGGGAGACCTACCCGCAAATAGAGTCCATCAAGCTAGGCCCTTTGTCAACACGGGAGTAGACTTTGCGGGACCTTTCTACACACATTTCAAAGGTCGTGGTAAGCAACCCCATAAGTCTTATTTAGCAGTATTCTGCTGTTTTGCAACGAAGGCCGTGCATTTCGAACTGGCTACCGAACTGACAACCGAGGCTTTCATGGGCGCACTCAAACGATTTGTTTCACGAAGAGGAAATTGTAGAAACATTTATTGTGACAATGCCACAAATTTTGTGGGAGCGAACAATCAGCTAACTGAATTAAAACAGCGAATACTAGACAAGCAATCCCAGGAGAGCATAATCAGGTTCTGCACAGCAAGGGGAACCGACTTCCACTTCATACCACCAAGAGCTCCTCACTTTGGTGGGCTATGGGAAGCGGCCGTCAAATCAGCTAAACACCTAATAGTCAAAAATTTAGCTAATGTTAATTTAACCTACGAAGAGCTCGAAACCGTTGTTATCGAAGCAGAAGCAATACTCAACTCACGGCCTTTAACACCACTATCCTCCGATCCTAACGATCTTCAGGCTCTAACTCCAGGTCACTTCTTAATTGGAGAGCCGCTCACCAGCTCCGTAGATGTGAATGCTGAAATACCTCGCCTATCTTTGGGACACAGATGGAAACTAGTGATGGATCTGAAGTATAAGCTTTGGCAGAGATGGTCAAATGAGTATTTAAACGAGCTACAACAAAGACATAAATGGAAGCAGCAATGCAACAACATAACACCTGGAATGATGGTTATTTTAAAGGAAGAAAACACGCCAGTTCTGAAATGGCCCCTAGGCAGAATCGTGAACATCTTCAAAGGAAATGATGGATTGGTTCGAGTAGCCGATGTGAAGACGTCTTCCGGTATCCTAAGGCGTCCTATCCATAAACTTGCACCACTGCCCGTGAATCACCAACTACTGTTAGAGGAAGAAGGATTCCACGAACCTCCCACTTACACCACTGAAGCACACAATAATAACAGTGAAACCTGCAGTAAAAAGAATAAGAGCACCGACAAGGCCAAGGCTGGTCCATCAGGTACGAAACGGCGTCGATTGGGAAACCTGGTTCTACAGTCACTACTTTTGGTAGGACTTTTCATACCTGGATGGGCCACTGCAGTTACAACACATCCCTTTGAAACTTCTCCTGGCGTGTACGTAGAAAACTTGGGACCTGCACACTTAATCCTAAATGAGTGGAAGTTGCTAGTCTATTACGATCTTACGTCCTATTGGAAAGAGCTAGATACAATAAAGCTAGGAATAAACCAACTACAGTTCCTAAACCAGCTTCTGAATACTGATGCCACTTGCCAGGGTATCATCTCGCAGTTTCAGTCACTCGTAAGGGAGGCCGACAAAATTAATGCTCTGATGCAGCGCAGAACGAAAGAAAAGGTCAGACGAACAAAACGTGGGGCTTTCAACATCGTAGGGAATATAGCTAGTTCTCTATTTGGAGTTCTTGACTCTGAGTACGCTGAACATATGAGCAATGTTATCAACCGATTAGAGGATAGTGATCAACACTTACAAGAGCTAATCAGAAACCAAACTTTAGTGATCAACTCCACAGTTAATATCATGACCGAATCAAACAGATTTAATGAACAACGCTTAAGCGAACTTCGGGAAGCAATCAACACCAATATTCAGCAAGAGAACAATATGACGCACGAAATACATAAACAAAAAACCTTCCAATCCTTTACACTTTTAGCCACACGTCTCACGTTGACTTTGAACAACTATCAACGAACACAAGCTGCGCTCTGGGACTCCTTTATCGACACGAACCATGGGAAACTAAATTCACTATTATTGACACCAGATCAACTACAATCAGCGATCTCCTCCATAAGGGAAGGTTTACCAAATACCGTGCGATTGCCAATATCATCAGGAGATTTAGCGGACTTCTACAGAATCATTACGATACATGGATGCTCCCTGCATAAGAAGATGATGTTTCTATTGAAGATACCATTGGTATCATATGATCAATACGAAACAATGCACCTTGTTCCGGTTCCTTTGATGATGAATGGAACTATATCGGAGATAGAGCTTCGGGTAGATTTTTTGATTATAAACCTACATCGAGACACTTACTATCCAATAGCAGAACGCGAATTAAAATCCTGCAGAGCTGTTAATGAACATGGTTACATGTGCAATCAGGTACGACCACTATATCGACGAGGTTCCCCAGTCGCAGCTTGTGAATTAAGCTTCTTCAATCATTTCGCTTGGCCAAATAAGTGTCATTTGAAACCTGTTGCCGAGCCAAGGAGATGGATACCCTTAATCGAGTCCAATCACTGGATCTATTTTATGATAGCAGCTTCAATGATCAATATCGACTGTGGAAAAGAAATATCATCCATAACCCTGAACGGCACTGGAATTCTTGAAATACCAGAGAATTGCTCGATAAAGGAAGAAAGCCTGACCATCCAAGCGCACAAGCTATTCTCGTCCTCTTATAAAACCCATTTTGTCTCCACTAGGAACTTTTCAACTTTATCTTTTACATCAGATGAGCCGATATTGTCACCGATCCAAGCTCCTAATGTTTCGAAGGAGAATCATCTACACGAGCTGCAACAGAGGATAACAACATTGTTGGAATCAGAGTTACCATCTACGAGAAATCAATCCCAAGAAGTGCATCATTTTGTAGTAGGCTACATGGGGCTAGTTATCGGTAGTTGCCTGCTTGCTTACTTATTGTGGAATAAACTTTTCCATCAATACAAAAAACCCGAAACTCCATCCTCAACGCTTCCTCCAATACCAGCTCCAAGATCGACACCAGGAGAAGCCTTCAGTTTACGACTTAAAAGTTAAACTACCGTTTAACGCCGGGAGTATGTTTAATATTAAACCAATTATTCTAATGAATATTCTATGTACTCATATCAAAAAAAAATTTTATTTTGTTTGTATCTTGTATGCATATTGTCTTTAATTTCTAAAAAATTAATTACTCTTCAGCAAATAACTTTGTTCAAATACTCGTATGTCTGGTTCATGTAATTCAACGCGCGTCGCGAATTCTTCAGTCTCAAAATAAATATCATTTTTCGTTTCCAAAAGACTGGAGAATTCGCGACGCGCGTACATGCATTGTCGCATCGTCAGCGGAAACCTGTTCCCATGAACCACGTTGGATCGTGGGAGCATGTTCATATGGTTGACGATGTGTCTTATGCATGTGCAGCGTCAGCGATATGCTCGCTCATGATGAATGCTACATCGTGGGAGCGAACTTAGAATAGTAATGTGTATTTAAAGAAGATAGAAGAAAATAAATTTGTCATTTATTCATCACACGTAAAAGGTGTTCTTTCGTGTTTCTATTTTTAGAGAAAACTTGACCATTTTTTCTTTGGGATATCGGTATTGTACCGAGATTCAAAAATCGACGCACCGACAGATTTTGTATCTGGCGGCCAATCTAAAGTTTTAATTGACCCACCGACAGATTTTGTATCTGACGGCAAATCTAAACTTCCAATTAAGCGGCGAAAGAAAAGCCTTTCGTCGCGGTATAAACAGTATTGATGAAATGAGTTATGATATTGAAAGCTTCTTGTGTAATTATTTGCAAACAAGCCATTTCTCTATACAGCTGGACGAGTCAATTTTAACTGATAATGAAGCACTTTAATCGGCATATGTTCGTTTTATTATGGATCAAAATATCCACGAAGAATTGCTATTTGCGAGAACTTTCACAACCGATACTGTACGATTCTAAAATCAACAAATTTAAATTTAATAATTTCAATTCAATTCAATCTACTTCAATTCAATTATAATAATCTACAATCATGAAATTCAAAAGCAAAAAAAAGGTTAATTCAGCTAAAACTAAAATTATATTCAAGTAAAATCTCAAGCTAACTCAAAGTATCACATTGTAACAAATTAATTTACTCAACACAGCCAATTTCAAGTGAACTTTCCAGAAATAAACATTTAAATGCTCGCTTGCATATTCTTTCAAGCGAAACGTGATTCACTGGAATTGGCTGTGATAAAAATTGAAGATATACAGTATGCACCATTCGTATTTGTACAGTACTGCAATTTGTTGTTAATTTAAAAATTCCTGGATTTTATGATTTGCCAGAGGTTAGTTAATGCACTAATGATAACATGAACTCCTGTTTTTCGTTTAGTTACCAAAATAATATTTGACAGCTGGCGGTCAGCTGTTGAAATTATGAACACATCATTCAGTGTCCGATTTGAATGTGCCATTCATATTCGTACAGGCGACTGAAAACACTGTAACTACTAACTAGGTGTCCTTTTATTGGATTTAATATTTCCAGCGCATCATTTGTAATAATATTGTAAGTATGAGCAGACATTTTCTTAGTGATAAGTGGTTTGTTTACTTTTTTCAATTAAATAGATAAGATGGGAAGAAAGGGGTGTGAAACATATTTGGAAGGTAGAAAACTTATTATGACGCTACATAACCAAGGGAAATCGTTACGAGAAATCAGCAAAATGGTTAGCCGAGCACGATCTACAATACAATATATTGTGAAAAGGTACAAAAATAACGATAATCTACAGAACTTGCCAAGGAATCTGAACCGGAGCAAGCTAACGGAAAGAGATAAGCGGTATATTAGTGTATTGGTTGGACGTAACCCTAAAATAAGTGCCCCAAAAATTGCCAGCAGCCTTCAAAAATATTTGAAAAAGAAAGTTTCTTTAAGTACGATTCGACGTGCTTTAAAACAATATGGCTACATTAACTGTGTCGCAAGAAAGAAACCTTACATAAGTAAGGTGAACCGAATTAAGCGACTTAATTTCGCAAGAGAATATGTGAATAAAGACTATACCTTCTGGAAACGGGTAATATTTACTGATGAGAGTAAATTTAACGTAATTAGGTGGGACGGTGCCACAAAAATTTGGCGGAAGAAAAATACAAGCCTGTTACCGCAAAACTTAATATCGACGGTGAAATTTGGTGGCGGGTCAGATATGGTATGGGGGTGCTTTGCAGCTGGTGGGGCCGGAAAACTGCAATGTATTGATGGCATAATGGATGCAACAAAATATACCAATATTTTAAAATCCAATTTACACACTAGCGCGTAGCAGCTTGGAATCAGGGATAGTTTTATATTTTACCAGGATAACGATCCTAAACATACAGCTATAAATTCTAGGCTGTGGTTACTTTACAATTGTCCTAAGGTTCTCAAAACTCCCCCCCAGTCTCCAGATATTAACCCGATAGAAAATTTGTGGGCAAAAATTAAAGGAGAATTTAAAAAGCACGACATTAGAAACGTTCAGGACCTCAGAAAGGCTCTCAACGAAGAATGGGAAAAAATATCACCGACTTATACAGAACAGCTGGTCAAATCACTGCCAAACAGATTAAGAGAGGTTATCAGAACAAAAGGATATCCTACAAAATATTAGTTTTAAGAACTTTTATTATTTCACTTCATATATACTTACTGTACGAATACGAATGGGACTTTGAATTTTGTTTATATTTTATGTTAATGATTGTTATTCGCAAAGTCTGCTATGAATTAAGATATTTTTGTATGAATAAAGCTTGTTTTTGTTTAATTAATGATATTAAATTTTTGGTTGGAAAAAAACAAATGAAAATGCCATTTTTCAAATGTTTTCTTAAAAATACTTCACTGTACGAATACGAATGGTGCATACTGTACATACGCGAGAAGAGATTATGATTAATAAGCATAAAATTATTGTAAATTCTTCAGATAGTCGTGAAATAAAGTCAGTAGTTCATTGCAACTCATGGGGTTTTTCTGTCCTCAAGAACTAGAGGTTCAAGTGCCTCTTAGTTTTGATTAAATAGTAAAAAGGGAGCAAGTTCAAGTGCTTGGTTCCAAATCAGTCTTAGCAAGTTCAAGTGCTTGACTAAGACAATTCATACTAATAGGAAAGATTCTTTATATCGCCTAGTCCATGTGCTAGCGTGATATATGTGTGATTTTGTCACACATAAAATGAGAATATTTTATATTAACTCGACCAAGTTCAAGTGCTTGAGATCTAGTTTGGCGTGAAATATTCTATCCAAATTGCAAGTGCTTGGATAAGATATTTTACTTTACTTTAGAGTCTGCATGATATCACCCAGTCCATGTGCTGGAGTGATATGTGATTATCCACATTCAATATCGTCGGTAGTTACAGGTTAAGGTGCCTGTTAACTAATTTCAAACATTTTTATCTTCGGTTATAGTTACAGGTTAAGGTGCCTGATAACTTAGTTTCGCGATATCACCTAGTTAATGTTCTAGGGTGATAATCATTTTATACATTTTTTGGTGACCCCGACGGGGGATCACGAGACTGTTGTCTCTATAATAGAGTTTGAGTGTTTTGTATTGACCTTTTTAAATGCCCCTGACATGAAAGTGTTACGGACCTTGTGAAGGATTTAAGTGTAAGACATTTAAGCTGCAACTGTTGAACAATTAAAATTGGAAGTGGAGTGAATTTTGGGAACATTTAAGTTGAAATTAAGTAAAAATTAAAATGGAGGATTACGCAGCAAGGCAGCTTGAGATAGGACGTGAAATCCAGCGGATCATAACTAGAAGAATGGCCCGAATAGAAAAAAGACCACCAAGTATTATGAATCCAGAAAAGGTCGGCTGATGGATTTATGGATGCAGTCCGAGGAAGTGGACAACAAAATCAGAGAGATATGTTCAGTGGCCACGGATCACGAATATTTTAAAAAGGAGTACTACAAGGAAATCAGTGATTTGGTGCAACGTTATATGAATATTTTCGATGAAGCATTGGCTAAGGGAGTAGGAAAGGATGTAGATTATCCATCGAAGCCAGCAAGCTCAAAGCCAACGATTAATACCAAGGGAAATGAAGTGACTCCGATGATTCGCAAACAAAGGGCCATGATGGGCTCTGTGCAGCGTTTACTATCCCGACTATCTAAAGGCGTCGAGGATCATGCTAAAGAGTATCTTGAAGTTCAGCGAAAAACATTATCCCGGTTGTGGCAACAAGTTGAGGATTTGAACTACGCCATTTATGAACTTGCTGAAAATCCCGAGAATCATGGCTGTAGCACGACTGAATATAGTAGCATTGAAGATGCGGCAAGAGAGCAGCTGGCATTACTAGGCGAACAGACGCAAGGTTACGAAATTAAAGCAACACCGCCAACAACAGTAAACTTGCCAAAAATCACAATTACAAAGTTTGATGGGGACTATTTGAAATGGCCACAATTCTCGGACATGTTCTCCGAAATGATCGACAAGCAGCCTCTTTCGAAGATACAAAAAATGTGGTATTTGAAATCGAATGTGACGGGAGAAGCCGAAAGACTGATTGGCCATTTAACAATGACAGAGGGAAATTATGATACGGCTTGGACTACAATGAAGGAAAGATACAACAACAAACGAGTCCTGACATCTGCCCTCATACAAAAGATGCTGAGTCAACCTAATTTTCCTTCCGAGGGTCAGTCTGCAGCGGCCATACGAACGTTCCATGATACCTTGCACGAAGGTTTACTTGCCCTACAAAATACTGGAGTACATACTGCTAATTGGGATCCGTTGATTTTACACGTATTATCAAAGAAACTCGATCGCCAAACCCATATACTCTACGAACAATCAATACAACAGCCTAGAGAAAATCAAAGAATTTCCTCCTTTTTAAGCTTCTTGGAGTATAGGTTTCAGTCATTGGAAGCCATTGGCAAAAAGGAGAAACCTTCAAACGTAAAAACATCAGCTTCAGCAGCAAGTAAACCTGAGATGATATGCAAATTATGTAAGGCTCCAAACCATGGCTTGTATCCATGTAAGAAGTTTCTGGAGATGGCGGCTTCGGAACGTATACACTTCGCACAGAAGAACAATTTCTGCATCAATTGCTTGAAAACAGGTCACAAATATAGCGCGTGTTCCTCACGACCATGCACCAAATGCCAGAGGAAACATAACACATTGCTTCACCTGGAATCCTCAGCGATAAAGGGTATTAACTAAGGCCAACTGGAGAAAAGGGATCAAAGATGCAGCAATCAAATAAACAGATGACATCATCTGCTGTAACAAATATGACATCTTCAGACATGACCAATGACAGTGGCTATATATTGCTTGGCACAGCAAGAATACTCTTGACGGCAACCAATGGGAGAACGCTCGAAGGCACGGCGTTGCTGGATTAAGGGTCACAAGTTAACCTTGTAACAGAGCGAGTGATGAAGCGGCTCAAGGTAACAGCGGTGCCATCGTTCTTGACTATCGAGGGAATTGGCATTTCACCATTTCACCCAAAATACAGTTAGAACCTCATCCGGGCGATTCATGGTAAAACTTCCTTTCATAGAGAACCCAACAGCTCTGGGGAATTCAAGACTCATCGCAGAAAACAGATTTCATGCTTTAAAAGCACGCTTATCAAGAAAAGAAGGGATTAAACAACAATATGACATTCGACAGTCAACGAGCTCTGCTGTGTATCTTCTCGCTGTGCTTTGAAATCGACTAATTACCTAGTATCTTTATTTAATTCACCGCTGGAGTTCTTTTGGTTAGTGTCTTTGGGTGATCTTGTTTCTACCGCGTTAAGATATTGTGTCTTTGCTAACAGTGATAGTGTGGTATCTGAAATTTAAATTTACTTTTCTTAATCCTATACAAATTTTTCTTTGTTCGCATTAGAAGCAAAAAGCTTCAGTGTCATCAATTCGCGAACCAAAATGGTGACGTGTTTTGGCCTTTGTGGACTAACTTTCCACGCTAAATGCGCGAACTGATAATATTATGCGAAGCGGTTCTGGGGTATACTGGTATTGCGCTAGGTGCCGCAAATATACTATATCATCATTTGTGGACCGGCTTCGGTCAGCTAATGCTACAGTGGAGTCCCTTTCAGCTTCATTTTCGAAAATGCAGGAGAAACTTAATGAGTCTAAAACTTCTTTAGCATCTCTTGTTTCAATTGTGCAGGCGGAGTTATCGTCGACCTGCCGGATGAATCAGCAACTGGAACAGGGTGTTACTTTCCTTCCATCTGAAAATGAGCATATTTTACAACAACACCAACCTGAGCTTGCTGTACAACAACAGAAACCTGAGCATGCTTTACAACAACAGCAATTGCTCCTGAGTCTGCCGCAGAGTGAGGATCAGCTACAGCAGTTTCCGGATCAACCGTCTTCACCTCAAAATTTTCTGCTGTCCCCTCAGTTACTTTCGCCCGGGGTGTATGATGAGCTGGTATCGTCACGCCGTCACAGCATTATCAAAAATTCTACCGTGTCACCTCTTGAACAGCAGCGGCCTCTTACGCGAAGTGTGCTTGCGGACCAACAGCATGCTTGTCATCAGGAGTCAATTCCGGCTACAATTAATAAAGCTACGGTCCTGCAACGTAATAGTCGCATGCAGCAGTCTATCTTGCCCTTACAACAGCAACATAAAATTCAGCCTCAATCCGAACTGAGCCTAACACAATTAACGAATCTTCAGCAAAATATCGTTGTGTCTTCAGCACCACAAAACTCTACAGAGAGTGTTTTAGCTGATAACGGAGTATTACGAGCAGTTTCCCCACCTCTCCAGTTGTTCATATCAAGGCTCGCTTACAACACAACTAAGGATACACTTACCAACTACGTAACATCGAAGCTTGGCTACACGCCCAGTATTTTCAGGTGCGTAAAGTTAACAAAAGACAACCTTCCTGACCAGGTTATAAGTTCTTTCAAGCTGACAGTTCCGGCTGAACTTTCGAGACTACTCAGTTCCGACTTTTGGCCAAAGGGCACACTTATTAAAACATTCGATACAATGCAGCCCAAGCGGCGATTTCGTCCCGATAAAGGTTCCAAACCACCTCAACAACCATCAAGGATCATCTAACTCTGAAAGTAATTCTTCATTTCCTAATCGTTCATTTATTTCTATTTACTATCAGAATGTTCGTGGCTTGAGAACCAAACTTGAGGACTTACTACTCGTATCCCAATTAAGTAACGATTCAGTTATCAGTCTAACTGAAACGTGGTTAAATGAGAATATTTCAAACGCAGATATATTACCTGACTATTTAGTTTACCGTTGCGACCGTGACCTTAACGTTACTAATAAATCTGATGGTGGGGGAGTCTTGGTTGGAGTCTGCAAATCCCTCAATAGTTCACTTTGTGCTGACTTTAAATTTGCTCGAGCTGTTGAGTGTGTAATTGTGAAACTCCCTCTTCCTCATAACTCCTCATTATTAATTTCCTCTGTGTATATTCCTTGTAATTCTCCCTTAACGGTGTACGAAGCCCTTCTTCGATGAACTCTCTGCCTATCTTCTTGCTCGTCACCCACATTCTAAAATTATAATTTGTGGGGACTTCAATCTACCGGCAGTGGAATGGGACCACTTAACAACACCTGGTATTTCCTCAACAAATAATCCTTCTTTGTTACTTTCTTCCTTTCTTTCCCTTTGTTCTCTTTCACAGTTTAATCATATCCGTAACCCTAATGGTCGTCTTCTGGACCTTGTCATGTCAAATGTTCAAACTAGGTGTCTATCTATAGCTCCCGTTTTACATCCTTATGTTCAACCTGATCTCCATCATCCACCCTTGTCTCTAGCACTATCCGTTGATACCCTTAAACCCCAGAGAACTGCCTCAGTTTGTCGTTACAATTTCTTTAAAGCAAATTATGAGGCAATCAAAACCAATCTGGACTCGGTCAACTGGTGTACCTTCTTCACTCGTCTTGACTGCGATAGTTCCTTGAACAAATTTTATGATTACCTGAATAATCTGATTGCTCTTTACACTCCGCTCCAAGCTTCTCGCAATGCGAAAATGAAGCCTTGGCTTACCCGAAGTGTTCTTCGTGCCTTAAGAGCCAAAGATAAGGGGCATAGGCACTACAAATTGACCGGAAGTGATGATGCTAGGCAAAATTTCTGTAGATTGCGCTCTTTGGCTAAAACAGAGATCAAAACGGCCATGAGAAACTATTTTAGCAGCTTAGAGAGTTCCCTCCTGACAAATAATCCTAAACCCTTTTGGTCATACATCCGATCCCTTAAATCTTCCTCTTCCATCCCGCATACTGTCAAATGGAATAACACTGAAGCCTCCTCCCCTCAGGATATTTCTAACCTATTTGCCGAATATTTTTCCTCTACTTTTTCCTCTTCTGACATACTACACTCCCCTATAAATTCAATTCAAACTTATCCAGCATCAAGTACATCCTATTCCACTGATCCTTCTGAAGTTGAATCCCTTATTAACATGCTCGATCCGAATGTTAGCCCTGGTCCTGATGGATTACCTAATATATTTATAAAGTCACTTTGTTCCTCTTTGTGTTTTCCTCTTTCCCTTATATTCAATCTCAGTCTTAGTACTGGCACCTTTCCAACGTACTGGAAAGATGCAAATGTTGTTCCTATCTTTAAAAACGGCGACCCATCATCTGCCTCAAACTATCGTCCCATATCACTCCTCTCCTGTTTCTCTAAGCTGCTGGAACGACTTGTGCAAAACAGGCTTCTTGAGTCCCTGAGTTCATTTGTCACACCATAGCAACATGGATTCTTAAAGGGTCGTTCAACTTCTACGAACTTGGCTGAGTTCGAAGACTATATTGCTAGAGCTTTAGACAAACAGCTTCAAGTAGATCCAATATTCACGGACTTCTCGAAAGCTTTTGACTCCGTGAACCATGTTCTGCTCTGTCAAAAGTTAGCTTTGCTGGGCATATCCGGTTCCCTTCATTCTTGGATTTCATCATATTTATCCTCCCGTTCATGTCGTGTCAATCTCTATGGCACATTTTCCTTTCCATTCAATCCTACATCTGGTGTCCCTCAAGGGTCAATCCTTGGACCTCTTCTTTTCGTACTGTTTATCAATGATCTTCCTTCTGTAATTTCCTCTTCTTGTCTCCTGTATGCTGATGATTTCAAGGTATTCCGGACAATTAGATCCCTTGAAGATTGTCAGCAACTCCAAATTGATCTTTTTAACCTGTATAACTGGTGTAATGTAAACTCCCTTCGTATTAATGTTTCCAAATGTTTTAAAATGACTTTTACTTTGAAAATTGTCCCTTTAATTTTTAATTACACCTTATGTGATGTTGTTCTCTCCTCTGCAGACTCATGTAAAGATCTTGGTGTAATATTTGACCCCAAGCTTAAATTTGATGTCCACATTTTTAGCCTAATTACCAAGGCATCAAAAGTTTCGGGTTTTCTTATGCGGAATTTGCATAAGTTTGCAAATATTGCTACCGCTGTTCGCTTGTTCACGTGTCTTGTCCGCCCGCTCCTTGAGTACTGCTCAGTGGTGTGGTCTCCTAGACATTTATATCTTATGAACTCAATAGAAGCTGTTCAGCGTAAGTTTACCCGTATTGTGTTTTTCAAATTCAACGTAGCTTATGAGCCTTATGAGCGTCGTCTATCCACACTTCGTCTCCCTTCTCTGTCGTCCCGTAGAACCTTCTTAGATCAATGTTTCCTTTATAAGTTGTACCACCAACAAATTGCCTCCACCCTAAGCGCAGACTTGCAATACAGACTGTATGCACGGCCTAGTCGGTCTAATCACATTATCGAGGTTCCGTACTCCCGAACAGATTTATATTTTAACTCAATTATGCCACGAATCATCAGAATGCATAATAGCCTCGAGCTTGGCTCTCTATCCACGTCCTACTTTGTTTTTAAAATTAAATTAAAGATGTTACTTTTTGCGAATAGTGATTAATGTTCCTTAGCACAAAATTTTACAAACTTTGTTCTTGACTCTATCTTCATTTCTTTCATGTTTTAGATTAACTCTTTTCTGCTTGATTTGTTGTATTGATTTGTCTTACTCTGAATTATATTTAACTATATTTAATTGTCTAAGTCTATTTTGTAATTGGATTTCTGTCTGTTAAGTAGACTTGAATAAATAAATAAATAAATAAATAAATATGTAGAATTCATGAAGGAGTATGAGTCGTTAGGACATATGTCAGGAGTTGATCTTGAAACCATTACGAGTACACATTATTACATCCCACATCACTATGTTCTGAAGCCGGAAAGCAGCAGTACGAAACTCCGGGTAGTATTCGATGCATCGACAAAGACATCTTCAGGATGTTCTCTGAACGATATTCTGCATTGTGGCCCAACAATTCAAGACGACTTACTCACGATTTTGAATCGATTTAGGTTGCCCAAGTACGTTTTCACTACAGACATACACAAGATCTATCGGCAGATTCTTGTACACCCAGACGATCGCAGATTCCAACTGATTGTCTGGAGAGAAGACCCCAGCCTTCCTCTGCAATATTTTACTCTAAACACGGTAACATATGGCACCAGGTCTGCCCCTTACTTAGCCATAAAGTGCCTGAAAAAATTGGCATCTGAAAAGTACCCATTGGGAGCTAAAGCACTAGAAGTCAATTTTTACGTGGATGACGGTCTATTTGGACCTGATTCCTTGTCCTCCGCCATTGAAACCAGACATCAGCTAACCACAATACTGGAGACAGCTGGGTTTAAGTTGCAGAAGTGGTGCGCAAGTGATTCCAAATTACTAGCAAATGCACCGATAGAGGACAGAGAAATTAACTTGGATTTCGACGATGAAGGCCAGGAATCAGTGAAAACGCTTGGAATAATGTGGTCTCCAAAGAAAGAGGAAAGCTTCTTTATTAAAGTAACATTGCCAACAACCCGTCAGATGACAAAAAGAACGATCAGCTCTGAATTGGCTTAAGTCTTCGATCCTCTTGGGATTCTATCACCGGTAATAGTAACAGCAAAGATTTTGATGCAGAAATTATGGCAGCTTGATATTTCTTGGGACCAAGGTGTGCCGGCGGAGATTGAAAATCGATGGGTTGCTTTTCGAGAGGAACTGCCTTCCTTGAAGAAGGTGCTGAGTCCTCGTCATTGCTACTCGCAGCAAACAACAAGAACAATACAGCTTCATGCTTTTGCGGATGCATCTGAGAAGGCATATGGTGCAGCACTTTATCTAAGGTCTGTCTTGAGTGACGGAAAAGTTGTTGTGAGATTGCTTTGTGCAAAGTCAAGGGTGGCACCGATCAAACGGCAAACTCTACCAAGAATCAAGTTATGTGCTGCAATGTTAAGTTCACTTTTGGCTTCAAGAGTTCAATCCGAACTGAATTACAAGGACATCAAAACATATTTCTGGAATGACTCAGAAATAGTGTTGGCATGGATAAACTCGATGTCATCCCCGTACAACACGTTTGTAGCAAACCGAGTGGCTACAATTCAGGAGCACTCATTACCTGAACAATGGAAACATGTTAAATCAGAAGATAATCCAGCTGATTTGCTATCCCGAGGTGTCTCTCCAAGGAATTTCCAATCACGTAGCTTGTGGTTCTATGGACCATTTCTTCTGCATGGTGACGATGTAGGTTGGCCGTCGCCACCACTCAATATCACTCAATATAACAGGAGACATGGAAAAGAAGCAGAAACAACCTGCAGTAACAGTAAACGCAATCACTGAAACAGATGGAATCATATATTCAATTAACCACGGAAATAAATTGAAAACATTACAACACATAATGGCATATGTGTTACGATGTTGTCTTGGACACGGAAGAGTTAAGCAATGCATTGACTGTTATAGTCCAAAAGATTCAACGATCGGATTTTCAAGATGAAATCAAACATCTTCAGAAGGGTAATCAAGTGGCCAAAACAAGTTCGGTATGAAACCTGGCTCCGTTTCTCGATGAAAGGGGAATCATTAGAGTTGGAGGTAGACTTGAATCATCGCTATTGGACTACGATGCAAAACATCCAATGCTCCTTCCGTATAACGACCCAATAGTCAAACTACTATTCAGAATGATTCACGAAGAAAACTTTCATTGCGGACCCCACACCTTATTATCAATCAGTCGCCAACGGTTTTGGACCATAAAAGGGAAAATCATGGCACGGTCAATTGTACAACAATGCGTAACATGTTGCAGAGCCAAGCCAAAATTAATGAACCAAGTCATGGGAAATCTTCCACATACTCGAGTGCAGCCGGCTCGCCCGTTTCTGAACACAGGAGTAGATTTTTGTGGCCCAGTATGGGTGCATTTCAAAATACGTGGAAAAAGGCCTCAAAAGGCATACATTGTTGTTTTCTGGCTGTTCACATGGAACTAGCGACAGATTTGACCACAGAAACATTTATTGGAGCATTGAGAAGATTCATCGGAAGGCGAGGTCATTGTGAAAGACTGTACTGTGACAATGCAACAAATTTTGTTGGTTGTAGTAATCGCGTTTGATATTAAACGAGTGATTCCAACTAAAACATACAATTAATTAGCTCTTATCTAAAAACAAATGCGTTCTAATCAATTACAGGGTTGTATGGACGAATTGTTGAAAACAATACACGAGAATTGGACTATCCTGCTCGGAATTGTGATTGCGATAATTTTGCTCGAATTATTTGGATTGATATTTGCGTTGGTGTTATGTTGTGCCATCAAAAACAATGATCACTACAAAGCTTAGATATAAGATTGCTCATCTTAATTTGCCTTAATGACGAACAAAGTACGATTAAACCCACACATAATTTATAAATAGTTACTTGTGTTAAGAAAAGTCGATGAAGTATATTTTACAGCTCAGACTAGAATTTAATATAATTGCCTTAATGATTTCTCTGCGTTTGCTTGCTTCATTTAAACATTTAATAACCTACTAAGCCATTGTACGTGTGATACAAAAAAAAAAGTATTGCTCCAAAATGCTTTCGTAGGATAACTAATTTCTGAAATTAAATTTTACATTGAATAAGTCGCCTTAATTTAATATACCGTGTAACAAAACTGAAAAAACTAAATCCAGTAAAAGGCACAACACATCATAATTCATTTTGGAATAATTTGGTATCCATCCCTCACACCACTAATTTAAGTTGGAAACAATTTAGCGGCCAAAAATCAGGCGAATTTTCATATTATACAGTTACAAGAATCGTCGCTGTGGAACAACATTATATGAATTAAATATGAAATAACCGATTATATTTTTGAAAGCTATTTTATAGAAGAATCAAAGCTGATTGCATGTATACATGCATTATATATCGTCGAATATTAAACGTGACAATTGTAGTAACCGAGGGAGAAATGAGCTTGTTGGTTTATAGCAAATATATCCCAACAAAATAGCTATCGTTCGGAGAAGCACTGAATGCAACTTACCATGAATTGTTAGCACTCAAAAGACCCAAATAAAAAAACGGAAAACGTTTAGCAACACATTTAGAGAATTTCCGTAAATCTCTCAACCAAAGTATCATAAAAGTAAATATAAACTAATACACAAACAAGCAAGCAAGCAAATGAAAATGAATACGTTTGTGAGCGGATTTGAGTGTGTGTTAACGGTTATCGCTGCTATTTTCATAACAACAATAAATGAAAATACATAAAATCTCCATTTGTGCGCTTAGGAATAATATCGCGAGTTAATGTTGGAAAGAAGATAATAAGAACCCATTAATAAGATAAAGATATAATACGCCTTCAGTACAAAGTAAATGTATAAATAATTAAAACAAATCATCAATCAGCGAATAAAATTCAACTTAAGTCTTATAATAGAATGCTATAAGAAAGCTGTGATATTCGTGCGACAGATTTTGAATTTGATTCGAATTCAATACTAAAAGGATAAACCCAACAACAATAATAACAAAAGTAAAACACATCACTATTCAACTTTTGTTCATTCTATTGTGAAGAAATCGTAAGGAAAAAGGAGGATGCTGGAGTGCTACGCTGACCGCGTTAAATATCGATATGAAAAACGTTTTAATTTGTAAGAACTTCATTACCACGTGCGCGTTTGAGCATTTACCGAAAAAAAAGTTGTATTTACATTTCAGGGACATCGGCATCGTCGTCGAGCGCTCGAAGGACCATGCGGGTGAGTGCCCTTAATTTTGTTATTTATATATATATAATTTTGATTACATTTATTTTACGTCTACGTTTTTTTTCACATCTGTTTTTATCCATTTTTATATTAGAGTTTAAATTTTTTTTTCTAAATCAAGCACTTCCGATATCAATTTAAAATTTTTTGCGTTAGATTTTTTTTGTGTGGTTTGCCGGTCTAATTAAAAAAAAAAATAATTATTAAATTTTCGTTTTTTTGGAAAAACCTCAATAATTATTAAATTTTGGTTTTTTTGGAAATACCTCAATAATTATTAAATTTTCGTTTTTTTGGAAATACCTCAATAATTATTAAATTTTCGTTTTTTTTTTGGAATTACATCAATAATTATTAAATTTTCGTTTGTTTTTTTTTTTTTAAATACATTGCTTTTCATTGCCTTTTAATTTCTTTTATATACATTGCTTCCTATTGCTTTCAAATTTTTTATATACATTGTTTCCTATTGCTTTCAAATTTTTTATATACATTGTTTTCTATTGCTTTTAAATTTTTTATATATATTGTTTTTTAATTGCTTTAAAATTTAACTGGAATTGGGTTGCAAAAACGAGAGAACCATGTTTGTTGAGTTTGCATGGAAAGAATGAGACAATAATAATGGATTATTAGATTAGAACGCCGGTCTTTTCATTTCGTTCTATCTGACCGGGTATAGGACCCGGTACGATGGTAGGCTCTTCACGTTACAAATGAGCCAGCCATCGGGCATTAATAATCTCAAATAATCTTTCTGTTTCAGATGACTTTATGGGTTGAGTGGCTCAAGCCAAGTGCCTTTTTATGGCATAGAGTTATGCAATTCAATTGTATAATTCTATGACATAAATTGGTCACCGGGGTACTCCCCTTCTGATGGGAAAGTTCATATAATTCAAGTTGTATGAGTTTTCCACTCAGAAGAGGAATACCTGGCCACTTCAACAATTTAACATTGGATTTATTCCGGTTGGGTGGGCATGAAGGGGCTCCACCACCACCCGGTTGCCCCTCTTTCATTTGTGGGCCATGAATGTATTTGGGTAAAGACGAGGTCACCCCAAATTAGTCTTTCTTGTCAGGTTGCACTTGTTCTCGTAACAAGTCATAATTCCTTCGTGGAGGTTATCTACAAATTTGCGACTTCGGTCGTCCTCTTGTGATCTCTGCAAGCAATTCGTGAATGCGAAATGTTTTGTAGTGAGTCCTCGTGCCGGGGAAACGAACCCGCCCCACGACACCGCAATGCTAGCCTGCCAGCGCATTCACGCGTCTCCGGACGAGGGCATTCTCGGCAGGAACCAACACCTTCCTCTGCCGAGGCAGCAGAACATCGCTGCAGTCCTTCACGGACATATTGAAAACTCTTCATTCACTACATGGTGCTAAAAATCAATTGAAGGAACTAGAGCCAAGTATTTCTTCCGGTAGCGCCCAGGATGCCATGAAAAACATGTGCAGCTCCAAAGGAATCCAATTTCATTTTATCCCAGCTAGAGCTCCGCATTTCGGAGGACTATGGGAAGCGGCAGTAAAATCTGCAAAACATCTGCTAGTAAGAAGTACGTCAAAGGCGTCATTAACATATGAAGAAATGGAAACCTTGATTATCGGAATCGAAGCCGTTTTAAATTCTAGACGCATTTCCCCCATGTCATCCAGTCCAAACGACCTCACCGCCCTTACTCCAGGACATTTATTGATTGGAGAACCGTTGGTTGCGCAAGTCGATAGGAAAGCTACGGAAGGGTCCAGTAGCAGCTTAGCTGAGAGATGGAAGCAAGTATCTGACTTGAAACATGAATTTTGGAAAAGGTGGTCACGAGAATACCTCAACGAACTGCAATGTCGTCAGCGTTGGAAGGATAGGGTTCCAAATGTTAAGTTAGATACGATGGTTATTCTACAAGAAGATAACATACCTCCTATGCAATGGCCATTAGGTAGAATTGCGAAAATTTATCACTGCAATGATGGTGCAGTACGAGTGGTTGACGTAAAGACCGCTAATGGCATTAGGAGTAGACCCATACATAGGCTTGCACCCCTTCCGACAGATGATCAACATCCAGCACAATTGAGGATAATACTGGCCCGGAACCAACAAGGAGGAGGGAGAAGGCAACCAAGGAATCACTAATTGCTAGCTTTTTGGTCGTTTGCCTGCGTTCAGAACCGATGGTTGTCAACAAACAGTTGAACCAAAAACTTGGATTGCACTTCGAGCACACCGGAAAGGTAGCCCATATAACCAGTGAATGGAGGATAATGATTTACTACAATCTATCAACTTATTGGCAAGAGATTAACTCCTTCGAGATGGGAGTCAATTCACTGAAGGCTCTTTGCAATAAGACAGAAAACAATGTTGGCTGCGATCATATAATCACTCAATTTGAACGGATGCAGCAAGATTTGCAGCTGGATAATAGCATGCTCTCCGTTAGACGCAAACGTCGGGAAGCCTTCAACATCATTGATAATGTGGCTCACTCACTTTTTGGAGTGCTGGACTCAGAATACGCAGTTGAGATGGCAGCAACAATTGAAATCATTAAGTCCAATGAAAAACACATGTTAACGCTAGTAAGGAATCAGACTTCCATAGTGGATTCTACCATCAATATAATGAGATCTCATCAACGTAACACAGAGAAAAAGTTCGCACAAGTCGATGAAACCTTGAAATATATTTTGAATCAAATTAGTCATAACCGGTCTGATAATTATCAATCAAGGATAATGCAGGCATCAACAATCCTTTCTTTCCAACTCGTGATTGCCAACTTCGAATTAAACCGAATTCAATCTGCGATTATTGATGTGCTTGCCGATACTCATCATGGAAAAATAAGCCCAATGCTGCTCCCACCTCAACAATTAGTCCAAGAATTCAAGCTAATTAAAAACAATTTGCCAGCATGTACCCAATTACCAATCGAAGAGACCGATATTCTACATCTGTGCAAATTAATGAAAATACAAGGCAGACTTGTGAAGAACTACCTTGTTGTTACCAATGGTGTGCCATTGGTCGATCAAAATAAATTTGATCCCTTCAGCGTCACACCCATACCAGTAAAACTAGGGAATACATTGACAAGACCCAAATCAAGTCCATTTTTTGCTGTGAACGCACACCGTGACTCGTGTTACGAGCGAGAATGAATGGTAATAGCACTAGCATATTAAGAAGAACTAATTTTGTACAACCAATGCTTTAATTTCATCTGATTTAATACTAACCAAACAACAACTAACGAAGCAGCACCTATGTACTGTTATCTTTTCTTACACGTCGCACACTATGAGCATAATCCAACCATTTACTAGTAAGCTAAGTCCCTAGGAACGATACGATTGGATAAAGATTTACTTGATACCCATATATTAGCAATTGATAACATATGAATGATATCTTGCACTGAATCACTCGTTTCAAGTCGCAAGTATGCATCGAAGAGCGCGGAATGTTATCATCTGATAACAAGCTTAAACGAGCATGCAAACAGTCAGTTCGAATGAAAGCAGATAGTAAAGTATGTGGGATAGGTAAAGACAATGCATGCGACACAACTCCCCAGCTCGATCAACCTTATACGAAGCTTGTACGAAGTAATCTTCGTCGGCGCCGTAATATTAAGTTTTCTCAGTGGCGTTTCGAGTCACAGGTATGCATCGAAGAGCGCAGAATGTTATCACTTGATAACATGCTTAAACGAGCATGCAAACGGTCGGCTCGATTGATAGCTGCTAGTACACCATGGGGAATAGGTAAAGAGAATGTATGCAAGTATGCATCGAAGAGCGCAGAACGTTATCACTTGATAAAACGAGCATGCAAACGGTCGGCTCGAATGATGGCTGCTAGTAAACCATGGGGAATAGGTGAAGAGAAACTTGTACGAAGCCTGGACGAAGTGATCTTCGCCGGCGCCGTAATACAAAGTTCTCGTTCGGGTGAAGCTAATGAAGCGATTGGAGGGAACAATATTATCACCCGTACGAGCATGCGCAAATAGGAAGCCGTGCAGGCGACTTACTATACCCATGTACATATTCACACATCCCATCCCATTAAGATACTAACAGAAACTCCCGCCTACATACTAAAAGAAACTCCCACTAATCTAGTGGCATATTAAAGATGGAAAACTAGGTAATGTAGTCAAAATATGAAAAGCGAAAGGAAAACGAAGGGAATAATAATAACATTAGTAATATAGGTACGTTAGTTGAATAGAAATTAAAAGGGAAAATAGATGTATAGGGGAAAATTGCACGGAAAAACAAAATAAAAAAAAAAATGCCATCACTAACGCCGTTATAATTTACTAAAACCTGTACTAAACAAATAGTAACACCTTAATACGAGTAATAACCACTAACCGAAAGCAACATCGAATTAATTAGTAATTAAAATATTTGAATATACGCAAGAGAACTTTAATACTATTTGAAAGAAATGAGGAAATTAAAAGCCAAAAAACATACGAGTAGAATAAAAATTCCAAGATGATAGGTAATGTTAAAAATAAGAGAAAACCATTAACTTCCAAATATAAAAAAGATCGGCATTAAATATGAATCTTAAAAGAAGTTGTAAACATATTTTTAAGTAAAGCCAATTTAAAGAAGAAATTGTAGTCCGCTATTTTTCAACTGTAAAATAATAGTTTATTGTCAAGAAAAAACAATTTAAGGTCGGAAAAAATGTTCAGTATGATTTTCAATATTATAGTAAAACGAAATAATTTATAATCCTGTAATTTACGACAGAAGCAAATTTAGCACTATTCCATTATTGCATAGAATCAAATGAAATAGTAACATCTTAATGTTTGAAGCAAACAAATTATTAAACCAAACAGGATCTTAGCTCATTGTATCCAAAGTAATACTTAAGCATCATTACAACAACTTATGATTAAATCAAACAAAACATTGTATGAAATCAAACTTCAAATTATTTTTTTATAAGTGTACTAGCTTATGAAAGCAACATGAATATGTAATGCATATCAATTAACATCAACTCAAGGTACCAAACAAAATATTAATACATAATTGTATAAAATCGAATCTCAACTTCGTAATTTTTAATTGTAATAAATTATAGATGCAACATTGACATGTAAAAGATATTGATTACCATTAACTTACGGTACCAAACGAAGTATTAAAATATGATTATATCAAATCAAACGGAACATTTATATAAAATTGTACAGAATCAAACTTAAGTTAACGTCAATTAGAAGTTAAAACGCCTACCAATAAAAATACGAAATTAAACGATAGAACTACGATACCATCTAGTAAACGTTCACAACAGCAGCAGAACAATGGTTAAAGATACGTTGCGAGAACTACAGTGGATAACAGCAATGGCGGTAACAGCACGAAATATAAGTACAAATGATTTGCACAAAAGGGAAGGTAGCGAGAATCAACCAACAACAAAAATTGCGACAAAACCAAGAGTGAGCGTAATCCTTTGGGGGACATTGAGTAATCCATATCACCGGAGTAGAGCGACGATTTATTGTACTCTCCAAGTACACTAAATCCTATTTTCAAATGCGAAAGGAATGTTACGAGCGAACACATAAAACATGCTCGGATATATTTCCGCTTCATAACTGCAATAGTAGCGAGCAAACAACACCTATTTACTCGCACTTCGCCAATGAAAATTAGCCAAAGAAGCGCATACACAAGTAAATAAGCGTGCAGTTAACTAAACGAGAAAGTTCAACCCACAATGATATTCACATCGTGAACAAACGGGGTGCTTCGAAGAGAGGTAAGCGGAAAAGAAAACCGAAAGTTCCGGCATAAACACTCTTTCGCTCAATGTCCCCAATTTCGCTATTTTACCTCAAGAGATCATGGGAAAGCCGAAAGCTTAAGCTGAAAGCACTCTGTCGAAGTCGAAAGCTTAGCCGAAAAAACTCTTTCGCGCAATTTCCCCAGTTTCGCATATTCACCAGCCGAGCAAGCGAGACGAAGCGGGGAGGAAAAAATTTCGTGGAACGAGAGCGCACGTGTTCGGCTACTCAGCACCTTTAAAGAGAATTTAGGTTGAAAGCTCACGAAAGAACAGTATTTAAAGTTCTTCGGCAAAGCATTCGGGTGGTATTCAAATCCAAAAGGGAGCGTGCTGATACCCAGTTTTAAGACGTACAATTAAGTATTCGCGGTTTAAGTTCCAGACGGAAGTGCTGTTCAGTGATTTACCAAATGGTGAGGGGTGAGGTGTTGGCTTGCGCCGCGATCCTCAACCGGCCTTTAGGCGTTTCACGCCGTATGGCTACCCCGAACCACTAATACGACAAATTGTTTCCCTCTTCAGGCTGGCTGATAGGTAGAAGTTTAAAATAATTAATTAAGTGGAAATATAATTAACAAATTCAATTGTTACTAAATGTTTAAACAAATGGATAGTGTAATAAAATTCATTCTCTAAAGTTAACTCTCGTATTTTGTTGTTCTAGTTTAAATGGACAGAGTAGCAGGTAAGTGGTGTTAACAGCGAGTTATTTCCCCGGGAGCCTTGATGATGCATATTGAATACACATCAAATGAGCTCCCAGTTCATACCAGTATACATAAGGTATACTGGTTTGTAACACTCGTACTTCGCAATGTCAAAATACAAATTAAGCTTATGCCAGCTGATAAAGACGGGATCTCTCATTTGCGAAGACAAGGGTCTTATAAATCATCAAGGATCGTCGCCTGCATCTTGTGAATTGAGCCTCCTGTTACCTGAAGAACCTTTGTCGTGTGAACAAGAGAACGTCACTACTGCGTACAGTTGGACTCAATTACACAATAAAAAAAGATGGATTTATGGACTCACATCACCTGTTCGGTTACAAGCAGTTTGCGGGGACTACATTGACCAAATTCGCCTTAATGGATCAGGCCTGTTATCATTACAACCCAATTGTGTGATCAAGCATGATCTATTCACAATTTCTGGGGATGAAATCCGATCGAACAACTTCAATTCATCATTTAATGGAACTAATATCGTGGTATCTATCCCATCAGACCCAAGTCAATCTTCAGCACCTAACACTAATAATACCTTCCGTCCATATATTCCATACATTACAAAACTCAACAATTTGCAGAACTCATTACCTACCGAAGATGACTTCAACCTCGTAGAAGACAACGCTAGTAGACAGATCCATTATGTCGTTCCTGGTTAACTTGCGCTGATCCTGATGTTGGTTTTTATCATCTAAGTTGCTTGGACAAGGCGAGCAAAACTAACAAGAAGAAGAACTACCCCTACACCAGCTCAGAGGTCAACACTGCAGCCGGACTACACGGTTGAAGTTTCTTGAACGATGTTCAACGCGGGGAGGATATGTACGATTCTAAAATCAACAAATTTAAATTTAATAATTTCATTTTAATTCAATTTACTTCAATTCAATTATAATAATCTACAATCATGAAATTCAAAAGCAAAAATAAGGTTAATTCAGCTAAAAATAAAATTATATGCAAGTAAAATCTCAAGCTAACTTAAAGTATCACATTGTAACAAATTAATTTACTCAACACAGTCAACTTCAAGTGAACTAAGATCCACTCAGAAACTATTTCCAGACATAAACATTTAAATGCTCGCTTGCATATTCTTTCAAGCGAAAAGTGATTCACTGGAATTGGCTGTGATAAGAATTGAAGATATACATACGCGAGAAGAGATTATGATTAATAAGCATAAAATTATTGTAAATTCTTCAGACAGTCGTGAAATAAAGTCAGTTGTTCATTGCAACTTATGGGGTTTTTCTGTCGTCAACAACTAGAGGTTCAAGTGCCTCTTAGTTTTGATTAAATAGTAAAAAGGGAACAAGTTCAAGTGCTTGCTTCCAAATCAGTCTTAGCAAGTTCAAGTGCTTGACTAAGACAATTCAAACTAATAGGAAATATTCTTTATATCGCCTAGTCCATGTGCTAGCGTGATATATGTGTGATTTTGTCACACATAAAATGAGAATATTTTATATTAACTAGACCAAGTTCAAGTGCTTGAGATCTAGTTTGGCGTGAAATATTCTATCCAAGTTCCAAGTTCTTGGATAAGATATTTTACTTTACTTTAGAGTCTGCATGATATCACCCAGTCCATGTGCTGGAGTGATATGTGATTATCCACTTTCACAATTTCGTCGGTAGTTACAGGTTTAGGTGCCTGTTAACTAATTTCAAACATTTTTATCTTCGGTTATAGTAACAGGTTAAGGTGCCTGATAACTTAGTTTCGCGATATCACCTAGTTAATGTTCTAGGGTGATAATCATTTTATACAGATAGTAAAGGCGAGTCAATACGAGAATTTCATGTTTTGAAGGCTTACTTCTTGGGAAAAACAATTCCTATATCAAATATTATATCGGTAGCTACAGATGGAGCACTTGCCAGGGTTGGGTGTCATCGTGGTTTTATAAGCTTGTTACGAGTTGACGAACTCAATCTTTTATATTTTTTAACCCCCCTGGGCAACTCAACAAACCACTAGACTACGATCCTGACTATTGGTGGTAACCAATCAGACGCCAGCAAAGGGGGACAAGGTTACCATTCATCATCACGGCCCTGGCGACGCCGGTAAGCGTGTTCACCACACGGCAAACCGCCAGTATACTCCAGACAAATCTACGAATAGTCACGCAGACGAATCGTTTCCAGTTCTCTTACGTATTTTTGTGCAGTCATCTCACAGTTTTTCCTACATTGAATCAGTCAAACTCATCAACAATCGTTCAGACGACAAAATAATCTACAAAGCAGTGGTGCTGAGCCTTCAAATGAAGTGAAAAATCCTTCATTGAAGCAACAGGCAAGGACAGAATTCCGCCACAGCGTCACTCACACTCACAAGATACAGTATCCAGTCAACTCACTTGTGTGTGGCTTAGTGACCATCATTGAGCTACCTTTTTCATTCTTTTTCATCACAGCCAACTCAAGTGAACACTTTATAGTGAAACATTTTCGTACAGACAAATCTACCAGTGTGATTAGTGAATAAGTGTTTTGTTATAAATAAAGGTCAGAAGACTCACTTTATTGTTCTGTTAAAAAATCAGTTATAGACTAATAGCCTCAATCGAGTCCATCACCCAACCTCTAGATTTGCTCATCAGTCAACTCACTTAACATACAGTCCACTACAAATATAAACAAAGCTTTTTAAAAGAAAATGTACCCGGAGCATTAGCAATACACAGCGTCATCCATTTGATGCAGTAAATCGATTCCGAAACAATGCTTTTAATACGAGGTTCTTTGCGCAGTTGTGTGAAGAAAATGACGAAAACTTCCACCAATTAATTCTTCACACTAATGTACGCTAGTTGTCGGAAGGCTTATGCCTGACAAGATTTTTTTATACTATTTGAAACTATTTTAGAGTTTTTCGATAGTAAAGATGAAAGTTTGAAAGAAAATTTATTGAAGAGAAAAACAGACATCGCTTATTTGAAAAATTTGTTTGCTAAATTTAATATGGTGAACTTGCAGTTCCAAAGTGACAGTTTAAATTTGATAAAAACAAAGTCGATTATTTCAGCGTTTCTTGCCAGAATTAAACTGTAAAGCAAAACATTGAACAGTACAAATTTTCCCAGTACTCCAATTTGTCCCAGATAATCTATCAGGAAGACGATGTTTCAATCTATGTCCAACATTTGAATGCCGTCTATTCAGATTTGTGGATATTTTGACGCTGATTATACCGCAATGGATTATCAATCCGTTGGGTGACATTGAAGGAACGGATGTTACATTACAAGAGGAATTGATTGGAATAAGCACTAACGGAGAATTAAGGTACAGCTTCGAAACGGATATCAACAATTCTGGCTTCAAAAAGACATACCTGTTACTTATCCCGTATTGTGGATTACCACGAGAATATTTTTAATTGCTTTTTCATCTTCATACCTAGTAGAAAGGGGTTTCAGCGCAGTTATAAATCTCATAACAAAAAACAACAAACTGGACATCATTAACCGAGGAGATTTGAGATTAAACCTAACTAAATTAATGCCGAATGTTGATAATTTATTATTAAACCATCAAGTTCATCCCTTCCATTAAATGAATTTACTTTTGCTCAGCTTTTTTCATGTAACAGTTATTATACTTTGATTTAAATTTATTTAATAAATGTGTAAAAATGTGTTTTTTTTTACTTTTCCGCACTATAGGTACTTTACTAATGCTAGAAATTTAAATCTTTCAAAGTGAATAGCAAGGGGTCTATCCAAAATTGAAAAACATGACAAGGGGTCTATAAGAGAAAAAGTTTGGGAACCTCTGCATTAGACCATTCATTGCCCACAATTTAGCACACGCAAGTAAAAAAGCAACGATCAGACGGACCAGCGAACGTTTTGTGTGGCCTAGCATGAACAAAAAAATTTACCAAAGTGGTCAGAGTCTGTCATGCCAAAAGTCAAAGGTCACAGGACCCAAAACTTCGACGCACCAGACCAACGATGTAGCTGGATTCACATCGATCTAGCTGGAACGGGTTCCATTGTTGTCTAACATGTATCGATAGATTCAGCCGATTGTTATTTTCCAGAGCAGTCACAGTGGTAAGCAAGTTAATCAAAGACTAGATATCACATCACGGCGTCCCAACACAAATCACGGCAAATCAAGGGAAACAATTCAAATCTTCATTGTTCAAGCTGTTCAACCAATTATCAGGTATCAAAGGAAAGTCGATAAAGTCCAGGACATCCACAAGCAAACGGACTAATCAAACGATTTCATCGAACAATGAAGGCAGCACTCAAGTGAAAAAACAACGAAAGGTGGACAGAAACATTACCTTCGCTCATGCTCGCAGTACGTAAAAAGCACAAAGAAGACATTAAAGCAACGCCTGCAGAAATGATATACAGTACAATACTAAAAATGCCATGCAATTTTTTCTAAAAAGTCAACTTGAACGAGAGTAACGACGAATACGCTAAACCACTTGGCGAATTGATTGAGAAAATTCAACCGGTACCGACTTCAAATTATAGCAACAACAGAACTTTTGTGCATGGGGACTTACAAACACGCACAATCGTTTTTATTCGGGACGACGCAGTCAAGCCACCACTAAAGGCACCATATGCAATTTTGAGCCGGACCAATAAAACATTTGAACTCAAAATAAAAAATCGAGCGGCCCATATAAGCAACGATCGTTTGAAACCAGAGACCGGCAAAAACAGCAGCTTAAACAGCCAGTTGTCAGAAGCAAAGACAAAGTTCAACAGAAACCAAAGGAAAGAAATGACCAAACGAGTACGCGTAAAAGAACAGACAAACTAGCTATCACAGCAATGCGAAGTGGAAGAATGGTCCACTTTCCAAAAAGGTACATATCATCAATGCATATCATCGAACGATACATCAATCAACTTATCATATGAGTATAGCGTATTTAACGTGATATCATTACCACTCTGCCACTGGCAGGGGAGTACTGTGGCGGCTACACTTACACTCATACCAACCGATAATAAATAACATTAAGCACACATATACACACAGACGATGACCAATGCGGTCATTGGCTGTGTGTATGCTTGCCTGGGGCAACGATGGGTAGACAGAAGCACTTGCACACGAGCCACCGAGAGAAACAGATGCAATTATCGTCTTTTGCAAAACGGATCCATTTCGGATCAATAAGTGACACAAAACAAAATTATAAAATGAATTAAAACGTTACAATTAAAGTTTGTTTGGAATTGAAAATACTCAACCCATTTATTCCGAACGATAAATAATTTCAAATCTTAATCCCCACATATCTTTGCTGGTGGAAATATCTCGCCCCCCGATACCGTAACGATAGTTGCCAGCATGCTTACATCTCGCTAGGCAAGGCCATTCCAGCTCAGCATGGATCTTTCGCTCGCTGAGGCAGCAGTCCACCGCTGCAGTCCTGAACGGATATTTTCCATCCATTCAAACATTACAAACTAAACAGTCGATCAACTGGCAAAGTTAGATCAAATGTTTTTATGTGATCCACCATATTATTGTGAGTGAAGTAACGGTTTTTACCGGTTTTGTTTGTTGTTTCTTATCATAGTGTTTCTATTTTGACTGTTTTGTGCCATTTCTTGGTATTTATTTTATGAAAACGTGATTGGAGCTCACTAGATTTAAATATTACTGTTAACAATGTCGTTATGGGGTCAACAGATTCGCGCATTCCGTCAAAAAAGCAAGTTTGAATTCTTTGTTTACTTTATGTGTGTTCTGAAAACTTACACAGGATAAGCATTCAATATTGATTTTAATGTTCTGTACTGAGTAATAATATAACAAATTATTATTTACCATTTGATGTATAGATGATAATAAGGTGAAATTTAAAGGTCGCCATGAGCTTGATTATAAGCTAAATTAAAACAAACTAAAGATGAAATTCAGAAAAGAATTTGAATTTATGCGAAAACAATTGTTAAATTAGAAGGCAAATTAAGTTAATCGGGCGTCATGGGGGTTGGGTCTGTGCGATCCGTCATATTTTATATCGCTTTTAGTTCGATTACTATGCGTGCGACGTAGCCATTATTCTCAATAGCTGGAGCTGTTGAGTTGTTGAATGCATCGCAGGTAACACGTTAGTCGTACGACAACCGATGTGGGAGTTGCATGTGCACAAAATTGAAAGATGTATGTGAGAACCATCCCTGCAGTAAGTGTAACAATTTCGCGCCATTTGGTATAGAAGTTATTTTATTTATTATCTGTGTGTTTATCCTTTAATATTTGTTTTTTTTTTGTTGTTGTTTACAATTAAAGTTGCTGATATGTAGTTCCATGTATTTTACTTGTGTTTTTTGTAGAGAAGAGGCAGAACGACAGCATATTTTTTCGATTTTACAAGTATCTGACTCTGATCCTCATTCTGCGTTGTCAGACGAGGAGGTATGTGCTGAAGAAGATCACTTGAATCGGCGTAGGAATCCTAGCGACACAGAACAAGCCATCTCGAAGTCTGAGTCTGATGATGACATTCCACTGTCTACGCTATCGGATAAAAATCGTTCGCCGGTGGCGCGTTGTATATTTGGATCGGCTAGTTCTTCAAACGCCAACTGTGAGTGTTCTTCGGCCTTTTATCGTGGCAAACACGGTACAATGTGGTATAAGACGCCTTTTGGACAAAATTTCAGAACCAGAGTCGAAAACATAATCCATCAATTGCCAGGTGTAGTACTAGAATCGAAATCGGCGATGTCTAAGGTGGAATGCTGGAATCTTTTCATCACTGAAGATATGCTGCAAATCATACTAATGCACGCATTATACCTAAAATAGCGTCATGTACTAATTTATCTAAGTACACCCATGTAAAGAATGTACTATGATTGAATTGAAAGCTTTTATAGTTTTTCTGTATCTAGCTGGTCTTTACCGATCAGGAAGACCAAATTTGAGCAATTTTTGGCTACTGATGGCACAGGTGTGGGTATTTTTCGGCTCATAATGTCTTTACCAAAATTTCAGTTGATTCAAAGTTCTTTCAACTTTGATATTTCTACCCGTCAGGAAAGAATGCAACTAGACAATCTGACTGCAATCAGAGAATTTTTTGAAGCATTGTATCAGTGCTTCCATGTGAGTTGCGACAAAAAATTTGAAAATTAGTTGGTGAATCTTCAAGGGAACCTCCGACAAAAAAGGCTAATGTTCGTAAAAGGTGGCAAGTGTGTCCAGCCAAGAAAGACCGTAAAAAAAATTACACCTGCGAGAGTTGCAACAAACATATTTGTTTAAAACATATTGTACCTTTCTGTGCTGACTGTACCAAATATAATGATTCAGAGTGATTAATTGTTTTTTTCTTCTAAAGATCATTTAGTTTCCTACAAAAAAGTGCCATTAAAACATTGACTCAATGTTAACTAATAATAGAATTACATGTAAATAGAACAGAAAGATTTTGTTGATATTTGTCGTTATTTTTTAAAGCTCTATAAATATGATTAAAACATAATATAAAACGATATACTCGTATGTGTTTCATTTATTTACATTAAATACCTAAAAAAACTAAACATAAATAAAATATTAACTTTATTATTTATAAAGTATTGGATAATTTGTTATGTAATATCTGTGAGACCCTCCCCAACGTCCGTGTAACATTTTTCCACCCCGATGACCCCGGGTTAAGGAAAAAATGGAAGAACGAAGTTTAAAGTTATATCAAATTATAATAAAAATTCTTAAAAATTGTAACGAAATTATGAAAAGAAAATGTATAACTTAAAAACATAATATCCTTGACTAGGGGATTTATGATTTTTTTCGTTCGTTTGTTAGGAAATTGCAGTTACTGCTTCATATATTTGCGTTCAAAATTCATTGTGACTTCAACTCTATAATAAAACAGTCATGTGTTGGTAAAAAACTATTTTTTTCATTTCTTAGGATGAACTTTCCTTCCCTTCTCAATGTGTGTCATTGTTTTCTGTGTAAGGTGGCCAGCACGGGCAGGGACCTGCCGCTAAACGAAACCGACACGGCTAAGCTCTAGCCGGCTCAGAACGCCAGCTGGGGGAAAGCATAGCATACTAAAGGAACACATTTGAAACTACTTCAGACCCTTCGAATTCGAAAAGAGTGAGTTTTAGCAGTGCAGACACACTAGAAAAGTATGAGGGAGCAAATTTAAATATTTTTGCTGCTCCTAAGAACAACTTACTTGAATGCAAGTAAAAGGAAAGTTGACAACTCACATATTAACATTTAACATTTTGTTAATGACAGTAATCAAACGAGAGCCTCTGTGATGTCCGATGGTACATATGGAAGCTACAAGGCGGTAATGCAGTAAGCCATTGTCACATTGGCGTTTGCGAAGCTTAATGAAAACATCGAAAGCTTGTTGCACGATAGGGACTCTGCCTCCCCGAGGCTATAACAGACCCGAGAGTACGAAGAAAATGCTCTCTTTTTTTCGTCTCGATTTCTGGGAATCGGTCCAAGGCAAAACGGCGGGAAAAATTAAGAAGCGGTTAGAAGGAATTGGCGAGGAGGCGAATTACAAGGAAGCAAGGAAAAAAAGGAATGGTACGAGCTGGACAGGAGGACACCAAGCAGTTTTTGTACAATTTTCAACTCGCTAAGGATCGACAACAATTGAAACCAAGCATCGAGCAAATTGGGGGCCCCCGACCACGTGGAAACAAGGGTAGTGATAAGCAGTAGGTGACTAATTTTCATTTTTGAATTCATAAATTTGGCATTGGAATAAAATTTTAACTTGTGGAGAAATTAGAGTGGAAACTTGGGTACTTATTGTGACAATGGCGAGACTTTGGGTCGGCTTATGATCGCCGTGCGGAAATGTCTCCGAGTACCACCTGTGGGGTAAGAGCGCGAGGCACGCTAAAGTACGGGACGAAAGTAGGAAGTTTATCCAGAGTTGGGTAGGTTTTGGTTTCCTTCGAAAATTAAATTGAAGGTAGTGATAGTTTTCAGGGTTAGGCCGGTTCGATTCTTCTCCAAACTGGAAGTGGAAGCATTTTCACAGTGCCAGACGCTCAGTTGAGTGCTTGTAGGAGCGCGAGGCGCGCTAAAGTACGGAATGAATGTGGAAATTTTATCCAGGGTTGGGTAAGCTTTGGTTTTCCTCGAAAATTAAATTGAATGTGTTGATAGTTTTCAGGGGCTCACTGGCAAAGTGAGTGGCGCACAACCCCTCTTCGGTGGGCTTACCGGGTCCAAGGTCCCCAGTCGGAGGTCTCTGACGGAGCACCGGAAAAAAGCAAGTGTAGTATTATATTTCTTTAAGTGTCAATAGAAAATGGCACCGTTTGGTAACAGTGTGTCCTAATCTCTCAGAAAGATTGAAAAATATACATTTAATTTTGCATATTTTAAAAAACGCGCGTAACGAATGTCAACGTTATTCAATTTAAAACAAAAAATCTGTGGTAATCTGTGACACCACATCGATAACCGCGCTAACAAATGTCAACGTCATTCAATTTAAAACAAAAGAATCTGTGGTAATCTGTGACAACACATCCATAACCGCGTTAATAATAATTTTATTATGTTTTTTATAAAGTTCGTTTTGTTTTAAAGACTAAGAAGTTTTTTGTTTGCTAATAAGTGTTTGTTAATCACGGTAAGTTCACTTCACTTCATATCGATTTTTGGTAACTTTTGGTGACTACACAATATTACAATTTTACATGGTTATATAGAAAATTTATGAGATCTTTATAATTTCAGTTGGATTTTCGTTTTTAACAATGCCACCAACCAGACGTACAAACTTAGGCCGCAGAACTCGAAATACGGCAAGTCAAAGAAATATAAGAGCAAATCAAACTGATGAGCAAGGCAAAGGGCGAAATAAACACTATTATGAAAATATATATGTTGTTTTTTTATTTAATAAAAATTAGGGAAGTCCTCAGATATGGCGAGACCAGGGAAGTAAGGATTCATTTTTATATGGAGGATATTATAGATTCCAGTTCAAATTGAATAGGTACTCATACATAAGATAGGTCAGCTATACAAAATAAAGTAGTGCATCAAAGCTAGGTTAAGGCGGTACGAAGTTCGCCGGGTAAACTATCTGAAATAATTTGACATGATAGACGTTTACGTAAAGTTTACAGGAAAAATAAAACGATGTCTCTAGGTGGCAGCACTCTTGACAATTATATGTACTTGATTGACGAAATTTTGTTCAGAACTCTCCGACTCTCTCTTGGTCGGTTTTGTGACTATTGACGATGATTTGACATTCGACTTCTAGGCGAAACGAAGTTCGCCGGGTCCAAATATAAATTCATCGTATTGGACATATTTGCCAAATTTTGACATTGAAGAATCTACAGTGGGATGGAGCGTGACTTTATGCATTTGGCTACAGGTTCTGAATTAAAGAGGATTGGGAAAGCTCTGTGGGCGGAAGACTGATAACAAATTACCCTTAGAGAAAGAAGAAGGGGTGACAGGCCCTATCTTGTGCACAATTTAAATAGACAAAAAACGAATGACTTAAAGTCCTTTGTCAAAGATAATCTCACTGTGAGGAAAAAGAATGTTTATAGAAATGCTGTCCTGTGGCAGAAAATCTGTTGGATGCGATTTACTCAGACGAATCTATTTGTGAATTTAAAGAGTCATTTGGTGGTGAATTTTGTCGTTTTGACCTTTTAAAGGATACATTCAGCAGCACCAATGAAACAGGCATTTAAAATTATTACATCCATCTCCTATTCTAAGTACAACGATTTAGATGTTTCATTTTCAGCAAATCCTCCTGTACTTAACGAATGTTATAAGCCATTTTACAGCAGTCTACTCTATGGTGGTGAAAAACTACCTTATTTATTATTATTATGAATCACCTGAAAATTTTTGATTTTTTTTTGTTTTGTCGTAAGAATGTGCTTAAAACAATGGTGTAGTAGCCAACTCAGCTCGAGTATAAGTTGAAGGAGATGCAATTGCCGGCGAAGTGCGGTGATGGTAAATCACCGCGTAAACGCTGCAAAAGGCGAAAAGGCAACAGCGATGAGGCGTCAGAGCGAGACAGGGACAGCGAGATGGAGGAGTCATCGGAAGCCGGCAGTTCGATAGTGTCGAACGTGTCGGAGGAGAGTGATGCTGACTCTGTGGGCACAAGCGCTACAACGCTGGCGCACCGGGCCACGGAAGAGCGGTTTGCGGAGTTCAGAAGAACCATAGAGGAGATGGGAAACACGATCAGGATGCTGGAAGCGACAGTCGCATCCTACGAGATGCAGTTCGGATCAAGTACTCACGAAGAAAGAATTTGTGATCAAGTGAGAACCAGTGAACGATTGAGCGGGCCACCCGCGGCAATAGCGGAGCGTCCTGTAGACGTACTAGCCGACGGGAGTTCATCTAAAGCACCGAGGAAAGAAACAGGAAAAAACGAAATAGCTGGGAGAAAAATAGCAACGGAGAAGTCAAAAGCAGCAGCGAAGTCAACAGCCAAGGGAAATGAACCCGCCAAAAAGAAGATGCCCCCAAATGTAATGTTGGAAGAATACCCAGGTATAAAAAATATTGAAAATGCATTTTTAAAAACACTAACCAATGATTACTTTTTGAAGGCTCAGGGCCCGAATAAAACGCAAATCTTAACTAACACAAGCGAAGATTACGAGGGGACCAAGTCATTCTTGGCCAACTCAAATAAAGCATTTTTTTACCTATACGCCCCCAGATCAAAAGCGCAAAGCGCTAGTAATTCGTGGTCTCCACGCGACACATGACCCCCAGGACATTCTTGAGGATTTAAAGAGGCAAGGTGTCGAAGACGTCGAATCAGTTCGACGCTACGAAACCAATGCCTCTGCCTCCGCTCGTAACAAGCGCAGCCTCAATCTCCGGCTAGCCATTTTTAAACCGTCCTTCAAAGAGGCCACTTTAAAACCCATTAGAGCGATCCTTCACTCGATCGTACAATTTGAGACGATTCGAAACCGCGAGATTTTGCAGTGTAAGAACTGCCAAAGAATTGGACATGCTGCATCAAACTGCAGCCTAAAATATAGGTGCGTGACATGCAGCCTTTCACATGGTCCAGGAAACTGCCAAAAGCAGAAAGAGGACAAACCGAAGTGTGCGAACTGTGGTGGGGACGATCACACGCAAACTACCGCAACTGTTTAGTGTTCAAACAGGCTCGTGCCAAACAATCGCCTAAAGTGGTACCCGCAAGCACTCGACCTTTGCCACGTGCTCCGGCCGTGAAGAGGACTCCCAAAGTGACATTCGCTAGTCTCTTCCAAAAACCCCAGTCGCAGTCGCCGGCTAACTTCCTGGAAAAGGAAGTAAATCAGCTCTTTGGCGTGAGCCTACCCATATTGGCAAAAAAAATGAAGGCATCGCGTGCCATCCAAAGTCAAGACCAAAAGAGACTTCTGCTCTTGCAGCTGATTTCGGGCCCCAATGGGTTTTAGGTTCATCCAGTTGAACATAAACTCCATACGTGGTACTGCGAAGCAGTATGAGCTACAGTCTTTTTTGGACGAACACAAGCCCAACATCCTTTTTCTGTCTGAGACAAAAATCGCAGCATGCCACAACCCCACATTCCGCTACTTTTATTTTCACCGATCTGACCGCCCCAACTCAAGTGGTGAGGGTACGACGATACATCCTCCATCAGTTCCACTCAACTCACCTTACCCAATCAGCTCTATACAATCGAAAATACCATTATCTCCTTTGAAACCCACAGTTCTGTGTTTGTATGCGCCTCAATTTATTACCCCAACCAGTCCTTAGATACCTCTGAACTTAGACAGCTAGAGACGTTCATGAAGCACAAGCGAACAAACAAAAGAATCCACATAATCATAGGTGGAGATCTTAATGCTAGACACTCTAGCTTCCTTGACACCAATACCAACACAAATGGGACCCAGCTTCATAATTGGTGGGAAAACGAAGCAGGTTCTCTTAAAGTAACCATCCTCACCCCAGCACTTCCCACCTTTCACAGATCTTCCTCATACCTCGATCTCTTCATCATAAGTGACAACATAAACATGAAAGTTAACCCAAATACCCAACCTTTCCTTGAAACGATCCCAGGAATCAGTGACCATGATGCGGTTCTACTAACGGTAGAGTCACACCAACGTGCCTTCCGCTCCACCCATAAGCTTGTCCCCGACTTTGGTAAAGTCAACTGGAAACAAGCAAATGAATCTCTCACTGACTCCTTAGCCCCATTCCTCCTACCAACCAATCAACAAGTCCCCAACACTGTGATAGACTTCACAGTCGATAAATACACCGAGTTAATTCGGAAATATATCGACTGCCAGATCCCGAAAAGGAAACTTGGGTACAACAATATGATCTCACTGCCACCAGAGATCATAAGCGATATCCAGAGGAAAAAGTCCCTCCGAAGACGACTTTTCCGTCATAGGTACGATTCAAGGTTGAGATATCTGAACGCTGAAACTGAGAGCTTAGCACTAAGATCCATTTAAAAGATCAATGCACTCATCCAAGAGCATCTGATGGTGAAATTGGCAAAACCGATCTCAAACACATTCAGAGAGCTCCGGAAGACTTGCCCACGTCTCGGAAAGACTACAAACAACTCCAACCAAATCCTCTCCCAGAACGCCTCACAGGCCAAGAAGGCTGACTGTCTAGCGGTTCATTTTGCCTCCGCTCATTCCCATTCGAAGGGAATGTCAGATCCCCAAACGGAGACGAGCATGCAGTCGTTCATCTCGAATCTCTTCAAACAGCCAAACTTCGCTCGAAGGGAAACACAGGCTAATGAACTGTTTCAACTCCCGCTTGATTATCCAACTACATCGGAACAGCAATCTGCAATCTGCTTCACCACAGGAGAACAAGTTAAATCGTTGATACTATCACGATCCAACAAAAAATCTTGCGGTAAAGACGCCACTCCGTGCATGTTCCTCAAAAAATGCAGTGATGCAGTCAGCCCTTTCTTGACAGTTCTCTGCAACCACTGCATATTAAATGCATACTTCACCAAAGCCTGGAAAAGAGCCATCATCACCCCAATTCCAAAGAAAAACGAGAACCCGCTACTTCCAAACAGCTATCGTCCAATCTCACTGCTTTCCACTACAGCCAAAATATTTGAGCTTGTCCTCAAAGAATATATTGACGACCATCTTGCAACATACGCAATTATTCAAACCAGAAAAACCTGTCGGTCGAACACCCACTCCTAATTTTAAAAACCAGCATTGCATATAACATGGCAAAAAACATCCCAAAGATAGCATGTCTCCTCGACATGAGAAAGGCTTTCGATTCAGTCTGGCAACAGGGCCTCATATTCAAACTAGCTGAAATACATAAATTTCACCCACACCTATGTAAAATCCTCCACAGTTTTCGATCAGGACGATTCTCCCTCGTGAAAGTAAACGACACAACATCGTCCCCATTCCCGAACGACGCAGGTATCCCTCAAGGTTCTTCTCAATTTACACTGCAGATTTGCCACGACCTCCAATGCATAGGAACCACATTCAGATTCTTCAGTATGCAGATGACATCATACTATTTGCATCTGCTCGCAACCTACTGCTGAATTGCAGACTGAATTCCTATCTAGAAACGATAGACAGCTTTCTTCGCAAACGGCGCCTTGTACTTAACCCTGATAAATGTGAGTCCCTGATAATACAAGGCAAAACAAAGTTCACCCCCAAATGCGCTATCTAGCAAAGAATTTCACACTTCAGATCAACGGTACAACTGTGCCAACGATTCAAGTAGTCACCTACTTGGACGTGAAAATAAACGCAAAATTTTCTCCATCGCCTCAAGCAAAATCAAACATTAAAAAAGCGACTACAGTTTGGTGCTCTTCTACCTATTACCCGCTATCACTCCCCCTGCCCGGCGCATATCAAACTCCTCGTATATTCAACACTTATCCGCTCTATTCTGATCTATGGTTTTATCTTTTGGTGCGATGTGCCGCCAACAATAATGGAAGAATTGCGGAGACTCGAAAGGCATATTTTGTGGCACTGCACCCAAACATAGCAACAGCTCGAATCGAGACACCTAGTCTCAAACCAGCGTCTCTACGACAAGGCAATGATCCCCAGAATTGATCATTTTGTGACCAATCTGCTGCTCAAGTTCCTGAAGAAATGCAGTGAATCTACCAATCCGCTCATACAGGAAAGCATGAATTCAAACCACGAGCTCATGATAACATGTAAACACCCTACAACCTTCCCACAATATATCCAACACAGACATAACGAAGGTCTTGTCTTCGATCCAGGAGGGAAGATTATTCATTACAATATCTTCAAGGAAAATAGATTTACCTATTCCCAGGCCCAATATGTAATCCCTGATGAGGACTAACCCCTCTTTACTAACAAACAGTATTCGTTTTTTCTTCTACTTTCAGGCAAATCAAAATGGACCGGGGTATCTTCAACCGGACACCATTAATTTAAGCTAGTTTTAACAAATGACATGTAAATTTTTCATACCAATCAGTGTAAACTTTAGATAAGGGAATAACCCGTTAAGTTAAGCCTAGGTTAAGTGAATTGTACATTTTTAAAGGTTTCAAATAAAAACTTGTAACTTGCTTGAGACTAGAGGCAAAGATGATGAGAGACCAGATGAAGTCTTGTGGAAGCGGTTGGCAGAAGCATATATAAAAGTGGATACAGTGAAAAAGTTTAAAGTGAGCGAAAAAGAAAAGCAAGTGTTGTGAAGTGCAATAGACATAGCAAGAGACAGTTAATTAAATATAATTAGAAAAGGACAAGTATATAAAATGAATTGAGAATACCTTGTAACGGATTGGATAAAGAAGTCAGATTTAGTTTTAGAAAACATCCAAATATGAACTTTTTTTATTTTAAAAATCAAACCTAATATTAATGATTACCTAAAAATCAATTTTCTGCGGAATCAAAAAATTCAAAAAGAAAAATTAGAAAATCCGGAACTCATCCAATGTTTTAATTGCTAACGTATCGGTCATATTGCACTGAACTGTAGCATGAAAACTAGAAGTGTTAAATGTTTGACTATACATGGCAAATGAATGGGCTCTATTGGAGAAGAGCATACCTCAAGTTTTAGAGGTTGCCAGAAATGGCAAGAAATGCGGAAAAAAGAGAGACGGTAAAACAAAATCCAGTATTACGAAGTATATCCCGAAATGCCTATATTTCAGAGGTTGTCTCTTTCGGACAAGCAGCCCGTGCGAAACGAATAGCCAAAACACCAAGGAATAGTGTTCTAAGGCAACCGACGCAAAATTAAAGTAATAATTCTTTCAAGTTCTTCTTGGACCAGGCATCCAATGAATGCTTTGGAACGAATTTTGACGACTTAATGAATAAAGTTAAAAAATTTTCTATGTACTATAGAACGTTGAACGATTGATCGGAAAGGAAAAAAAAGCAATATTCGACTTGTATTTTTCTTGCAATTTTATTTTTAACTTTGCAGGGAATGATCTGGAGCCAAGATAAAACACAGCTTCAGCGGCCAAACTTCGGAGGAGAACGACAGCGATTTTTTTCGACTATCCGCCGATCAGAACGTTCATTTTTGTGACCGCCGCCGTTTACGATAGATATAAGTAATTACTGCATGTGAATTTAATTTTAAAAATAAAGACGACTGATATCTGTGAGTGCTGCAGTACGAAAGTATGGTTTTGTTTCAACATATATAGCCCATAGACGTCGCTCTATACTATCCTTAGTTTTCGTTTTCAGTATTCTGACAAGACAAACAAGGTAAGTTAAATAAAAGCTTGTAAAAAATGATTTTTGGTAGTTTGTATTTTGTTTATATGCACATACGATTTATGGTTATATTTTTTTTTCAATTCAATTTTTTCATTTGTATCGTATTCTTTATCAAAATATTTATTTCTTTGAACTCATTATTTTTTCTATTTACATTCTTAAAAATTGTTATAAATATAGGAGACGATATTATGTTGAACTAATTCTAAATTGTCATGCCCTACAATTGACCCTCTTGTCTCTGTGTAGGTGGCCTGGCACGGGTAGCAAACTATTTGGAATGAGCAGAAACCAGACTGCAGTTGACCGGGCAAAAGTGAAACCATGGAGCTCAAAATTTTCCTTTTCAATTTTCACAATTGCGGTGCTTACAGCGACCGTAAAACACCTCAACACAGTGACTTTTATATCCGTATGGCGAGGGTGCCTGGCACGTACACAACTGTAATATTTCGAGAATCTAAAGTTTCTAAAATATTGGTTTTAATGGAAATAAAACATTCGTACTGAATCATCCAAAGTAGTTGCATAAATCTCTTCTATTCAAAGCGTGTACTGTTGTCTTATTAATAACATAACAGCGATGATGACTCTTAAAAGGGTAATCTTGAAATCCGCTTATCATTAATTTTATTTGCTACAATGATAACTGAAGAAAGAGTGACAACTTTTTGATGTGATAATTTTGAAATTTCACTTTCACTATAAGGAGGTCCGATCAAATGGCTCAGATTTCACTTTTTGTGCGTCGCTCTTCTTAAAATATATATCTTTGTGCCATAATGTCCAAGCATTCAGAAGCAAAAACCATTTGATACAGCTTCTAGGCGATGCAAGAGCATAAGTGACCACTGGAAAATTATTTTATTGTTGAGCCTCAAAAAGAGGAATGCACGGATTTCTCGCGAAAGTCTAGCATCAAAATGAATACTACTAAAATTCTTTTATATTTCAAGTACATGTAGGAAATTAAGATTTTCAATCATTAATTTTGTTGGCTTTTCTTAAAAAGATGAATTTATTTACATGAGCACTTCGTTCTACAATTATATATTTGCTTTCGATAGAGGATTGTTATTCTACTTTTTAAATTTATTCAAAAATGCTTAAAGGAATTTTTGTGGGCTAAAAGTCTCTTGAGTTGATCCCAAATTATTTATTTCTCAGTACTCTATTTTACTTAAGACATATCTTGGCGTTGAAATGCAGTGAGATGTAATATGATATTGAAATTCTTCATAACACTAATTTTTTGCTTTTCGTGAAGAAGTAATTCCAAGCGGACATCACAGTTTGGCCAATTACCACAAAACCTGGTAAAAAGTTGTAATGAATCGGCCCTACGCCACTGGCGACGAATAAATAGACATCGCTCGTGTCAGTTGTGACGACTTCCCATCCCACGTCAAGTTTTGTTGTGGGATGTCAAGTCGAGTGGACAGCCACTTGGTGAGCGCGAGTAAGTTCGGCTGCCGGTGCAAAACACGCAACAAGACAAGAAGTAAAGAATGAAAGCGCCATATACGTCTGCATCAGTCGAGCTAAGTTATTTGCGTCGTTCATATTTTAAAGTGTCGACTGTTTTTCGTGTGAAAATCAGGAACAGTAAAATACTGTTTTTCAAGCAAGCTGTGTGTCATTTTGACAAGAATTCAAAGGGAAGGAAATTGATTAATCTTCTTGATCAATGATTTTTCCTGGAATGTTGACGATCAGGCAGCTAGAGCATGATCATGTAGCATCATTTCAAAGTTTATTTTCTGCCAGAGTGGTTCTGTGCGCGTGCGAAAAATTGTGTACTGTGCGTTGGTGTACTTAGTGCAAGCGAAATTTTTTAAGCTTGATTTATTATGGATGCAGTACCTACAGGTATGTTTATTCAATATATATTTTACATAATAGAATATCATATGGTAATATAAAATGACGAGGGATTTTTTTATATATATAACTTTTACCATTAACTGGAAAATCTCATCGAAATATAATATTGTTCCCGGTCTTCATTTTAATTTAATTAAATGGCAAAAGTGTAAGTTAATAGTAAACAGAAAAACAAGTGTGCTGATGTGTTCTCCTTTTAAAGCTATTATCTCTTTTGTGTGGGTCGTCATTATATGTTCTAAGTTTTCTATGTAAAATGTTTCTAGTTTCTTTTTCAATTTCATTCGCTTTAAAGGTCTGGTTCAATCAAAATATTTGTGTCAAAAAAAGAATTCTTCCATATTTTGAAAAAATCAAATTGTGTTAAATAAGATGAACAATGCGATTATTTGAAAAAAATACATGGAAAATGGGAAAAAGTGCCCAGAACCACTTTTTGCGGATCCATATAAACAGCTATCATACTTTACATCTGAATTTAAAAGGAGATGGTTGGGCGCCAAAAGAGTAAAAGAGCAATTTCTTTCAAAAAATCAGAACTTGCTTGACTGTTTAGTAAGCTTTGCAGGAAGTGTAAAGACCGTTATTTGAATGATCTAAAGCACGTTATCTGAACGAACTAAAAGGCAGAAAACGGAAGATTTGCAAGCTAGATATTCCCATGAAGAATTTTGTTACGTCAGTCAAATGAGTTTACATTCAACAGAACAGATTAAAGCTTCCAAACCAGTTAAATAAATAACAGCAACTTCGCCAGTGTCACCTGGCAACACTATAGCGTGAGAAGCGAGGATCAAGATGCGAGAAATAGTGAGTTGATTGTAATCGTTCAATGAGGACGCCTCGTAGTTAATAAATAAGATTGGATAAGTAATTTCGGTGCCGACTTTAATTTTATTGTTTTCGGTACCGTCTGTGATAAAATTCAGAAGTAGGATGTTATCCTAAAGTGCGCGACGCTTATGCGAGACTGTGTATACAATTTAAAATCGCAAAATGCCGGTGGTGAAGCTTGAAGACCTGTCTAACAAACTGCTACGTGCTAAGCTGAAGTCTTTAAATTGTTCGAAGTCGGGCACTAAAGCGAATTTGATCGCGCGCCTCAGAGGAATATTAGATACCGACGAAGTGGACGACAAACGTGAGGAAATGGAGGAAGAAGATTCTCCGTCCGTAACACCGAATCCAATAACACGTGAGCAGTTCGAGAAAATGAAAAACGAAAATGCGTCGATTAGGTCATTGTTTAGAGAACTTGCCGGAAGGAACATGTTTCAAGCGCCCTCCGCCATACAAACACACAGTATCAATTCGACCAATGCAACAGCTGCCCACCAGTATATACGTACAGACGTCCCCGCCAATGCCAACTAATACGATGGCAGCAATACAAGCCGACATGCAGTCGATCATGCCACCGCCAGCAACATGCCCTGCGATGGTGCCGTCAGCAACATTAAACGTCTCGATGTTGCCGCCGAAAACGTCAAGCGTCTCATACGTACCGCAACTGCTGGTTGCCTTTCCGTTGGGTGCTGCGCTGACAACGCATCACAATACGGAAGAATGAACAACGATATTGCCCACAACACGTATTAGTAGCCGCTCACTCACCGTTCGTGAAGTTGGCGAGATGCTACCCGATTTTGACCCATACTCCGAGCTGTCACTCACCTCGGCTCTATTTGTAAGTCGGATCAACATGCTGCGAGACACATTCGACTGGGATGACCAGATGTTGCTTCTCCCCGCACCGTCAAAGTTTAAAGGAGCAGCAAAATTATGATTTGACAGCCATCCGCAGCCGCACGTTTCGTGGAAAACGCTCGCACGCGATTCGGAACAAAATTTCCTAAACGATCTAAACCAGAGTACCATCCATGAGAAGCTGATAACAACGACCAGAAAATCGGGGGAATCTATCGAGTCGTTTTTTCATTGCATGTGCGCGATTGCTCGAATAGGCGGCAAAGACAACGACTCGATACATTCGAACCAACCTCGGTCATAGCACTCTGCAAAATGCGCTAGCGTGTTTGGAGTTTACAACGACAGCAGAATTATTTGAAGCCATCCGCCGATTTTTCGCAAACCGCCCAAAACAACTCTATGCACCACGTGAAAGATTAAATGTAGCAAACCGTGCCAGAGGCAACCCCATTCCGAACCCGAAAAAAGTGCCGACTCGCATAGTGTAAAGATAAATGACTAAAGACAGCCAAGTACATGTTTCAATTGTTTTCTTCCAGGACAGTTGCCCATAAATTGCTCGAAACCTCAACGTCACGAGAAATGCAATTTATGTACGCGCGTAGCGCACCAATCGACATCATGTCCCAATAATAAACCCGGTTAAAGCGTTCTTGAGATTTGAAAAAACCGAACGTTTAGACGAGGCAAATTGAAAAAAAATCAAAGTAAACAATAAAGAAACTGTAGCTTTCGTCGATACCGGCAGTAATCGTACGCATGTTCGGAAAGTGTTTACGGAAAGTTGTTGCGAATACCGGCGTACCGACTATCTCCCATTCGCAACTTCAACTGCCGCCGTAATATTTCCACCTCCCTTTGGGCACTTCTACCTTTTCCTCTATAAATTTATTTATTTATTTTTTTTTTTACATTTTTCCATTTTCCCTTTAATTTTTACTCCCCCATCATCACAATACTACCCTTTTTCCTTATTAACAACTACGAAAAAAAAATAATACCTACTAATAATTTCAATTTTCCCACTAATAACGTTCCATTTATTAATTCCCACTAACAAAAATCAATAGTTTTCGTAATGTATATGTGACACTTTACATTCAATCAAGCGATTCTTGGGGATGTAAATTGCCATATATGCAAGTCAATGGATACTATTGTGATTGTCGATACGGGAACAAAAAAATGTGTGGGTAGCGGAATCGAAGTGTAATGAACTTCGATTACGTTACCCAGATGCGGAAGCGATAATTGAGAAAAGGGATTGCGGAATCTGATTTGGAAAGGTGAAATGTGGGATTAAGTTGTGAGGAATTGGCAGTCGATATTGGACTTGGATATAAAAGGGATTGTGTTTGGCTGTGCGGGATTGTTAATTCGAGGAGAAAAGATTCGGTTTTTTTGAAGTTTGAAAAGAAGAAGAGGAGAAAGTGCTTTGGGTAGTGTCTAAATAAAGATTAATTTTGATTTGGTGAAAAGTGGGGTTTGAATTGGATTTAATTACGAACGTGGGAATTAAATAGAAAAATTAGTAAAATTTTGTTTGTGGCATATGCGGGTGAAATTAAGTGCGGATTTTAAAGAAAGAAAAACTTAGTCAAGTGGAGTGAACCGAGAATAAGAATAATCAGGCATAATTCAAAACCAAAAAAATTGCGTGGAAAATAAAATAAAAACTTGTATTGCGGATTAGAATTTTAATTGTTGGATAAGGCATTTAAAAGTGAAATAGGAAAGTGTCGTAATTTGATTTATTAAAACAAAAAAAAAAAAGAGAGAAAAAGAAACACAGAGGGAAGTTTCCATGAAATCCTTTATTCGATCTATGAAGTGGTGAAAATATTCAATTTTTTTTTTTTTGCATTTGGAGATAAACTGTTGGATGAAATTGAAAAGATAATGGATTAGCGAAGAGAGAGAGTAATCAGCGTCTTGTGAAAAGTGGCCGTTCTGTGATTTCATTTTTGGACTTGTGTTAACAATAATTTTTAAATTGAAACTTGAGTTTCAGGTGCCCCGAATTCTTTTCTTTTGTTCTTCGCCGAGCGCTCGGAGTTCAACAAGGAAAGCGTGAGTAATTATTTGGATTTGTTTTTTTCTTATATACTATTAGTTTATGTTATTAAATTAATATTTTTTTCCTCTTATTAAATTGTATCTAACGGATTTTGCTTGCATAAATTTTAATGAGGGGTTAAAAATTTGTGAATTTTACCTGTAAAATTCTTTCTTACTTTTGTGAATTAAATAAAACGGCCATGTCTCGTTAAGACAACAAACTTTCATTTCTCAATATGACCTTCCCTTTCCCGTCCTTTTCCCTATGTGCTAGTATTTATATGTAAGGTGGCTCAGCACGAGCAGAGGGTGTCCCGAAAGACCCACGACACGACTGAGCGCTAGCCGGCCTCAGTATGCCACCCCGGGCTACACACCCCTCTGCTAATTCTTAATGTCTGCAACTGCGGTGACTTCCGTGGTTGCTACAAAGTCTTACTGATATTTTGCTGCAGGAATGTTAAACATATTTGAAGGGGTTTGCGGGCAGTGAATATATATATATATATATATATATATATATATATATATATATATATATATATATATATATATATATATATATATATATATATATATATATATATACGAAAATGGTGCACGTGACAGTGACATTCGACAATGTATCGGCTGAGACAAGAATGTTGATCGTGGACAATGATCTTATTTGCGATACTCTTGGGTAGTGACGCTTTGTGCGGAAATAATAGAAGGTGGAGACTGCCGTATTGAAAGAATCGAGGATTTCTACAAAGTGGAAGTTGGCGGCTCTGTATCGGACACGGACAAAATACATTAAGGTCAGTGTTAATCGGCAATAAAGAATATTTCGCGTAAGACATCGTAGCTGGGAAAGTGTTCGTTAACGAAATTTCGGATAAATTTGACAACAGATAAATCAGTCGACCTAAAACCTTACCGTGTTCCATTTTCTAAAAGATCGATCGTTAATAGTATCATTGAAGACCTGCTCGAAAATAGATTCTCGAGACGCGTTACCAATAGTTTTGGTCGAAAAAAAAACGGAGAGCATCGAATTTGTATTGACTACCACCGATCAAATGAAATTACCGTGAAACAATCTTTCCCAATGCCGGTAATCGATGAGATGTTTGCGTCCACTGCGGGAAATAAATACTTTTTGTGTTTGGATTTCCGTACCGGGTATCACCAGATAGAAGTAGATGAGTCGTCAAAACAATTTACCGCTTTTGTAACTAACGTCGCCAAGATTGAATTTAACCGTATGCCTTTCGGTCTGGCAAATGCTCCAGGGGAATTTCAAAAAGTAATGAACGAATTTATAAAAATGGAGCCTTCTTTGAAGGTTATCGCATATCTGGATGATGTGATCATCACTGCAAACACTATAAACGTAGCCATCGAAAAACTCGAAAAATGGAAAAGACAGTTTGATCAACGACACGCTGCCCCCACCATCTACGCTGTTGATGACTTGATTCTGTTAGAACACGAGTCGCCTGCAATGGGACATAAACGAAAATTAGAGCCGAAGTACAAAGGCCCATTTGTTGTTCAAAAATTTCTCGATAACGACCGATATTTAGTGGAGACATTGGTTGGATTGAAGAGTACCAGTCGACGACATTTTAGTTCAGTGTTTACGTCGGAGAAAATGAAACCCTGGTGTAAATCGGCACCGGAGTAAGATGACATCAGCAACGCTTCAACCAGCGACTCGAGTGACAACGAAGATGAATACGTTGAAATCGAGGACGATTCCGAAACACGAGTGGCCGAACTGTCATCTGGCAACACTATAGCGTGAGACGCAAGCAACAAAATTAGAGAGATAGTGAGTTGATTGTAATCGTTCAATGGGGATGCCTCGTACTTAATAAATAAGATTAAATAAGTAATTTCGGTGTTGACTTTAATTTTATTGTTTTCGGTACAGTCTCTGACACCAGCAAGAGCTGAACGATATTAGAGAGCATTTAAAAATATGAAATTAGTCAAGTTAAGCGTTTATCTGGTGAAAAGGCTATTTCAATTATGCTGAAGCTAAACTGAGTCGGCATCAATTCGAGTTTAATATAAAATACAAGGAAAAATTGAAATTTCCTCCCTATGAAATAATACAAAAACCTAAAAAGGAGTGCTAGCCTTCCGGTGAATATGTATCAATTACTTCTACATCTGCTGAGGTAAAATTACAAGGATTGCTTGACTGCACTATTTTTTGTTTACTACAAGCTCAAAGTGATGTTTTAGAAATGCAAGAAGCAGAAAAAATTTGTGCAAACTCCAAAGGTTATCTTGTGACAAAATCCACGGACCTCTTCAATGCAGTTATGTAGCTCAATTAGATATCAGTTTGCACATGAGGCTAATTAATCAGTGATACAGGAAAAACAGCATATTGAAAATCAAATAAAGGAGCTAAGATCGTCAGTATGCACTTTCAATAGAATTAATATTCTGGTAACCCATAAGCTATTGCTTATAGTGGTATATGCAATTCGGTCATAGGAATACAATCCACTCACCGATGTTACATCTGTGGTCTAACCAGCATAGATTTCAATGACCTGCAAAAAATATCGTCCCAAATAATTGAGGCATCCAACCTATAGTTTGGACTTTCAAACTTACACGGATGGCCTGTTTTTTTGAGTTTTTTTTTGCACGTTTCTTACAAATTAACGTTGCAAAAGTGACAAGCTCGCGGAAACTAAGAAAAATTAATTGTTGCTAAGTAAAAAACTAGTGTAATCTAAATTTAGGACCCAGTTAGGACTATTGGTGGACAAGCCAAAACCAGGATTTTGAAGCACCAACGACGGTAATACTGCCAGACTTTTTTTTTCATAATGCGAAGATTTTAGCAAGCATCACCGGTGTTTATGTGGAATTAATTTAAGATGCTATATTGTGTTACAAACTATTACCGTTGGATACGAAATCTATATAGAAAGATTAAGAAGATATTCGGAAGAAAGATCAAAAACTTATATCGAAAAATATTCATGGTACTTCAGGGAAGGAGACAAATTCTGTGGTGGTTATTGTTGTTATATATGTTATATATACACTTAATTTTAAATCATTCGCACAAACCGTTTATGAAAATGCACTTGGAATCAATTTACTCTACATCTTGGCAATTCACACGAAATTTGTAATCAAAGCAAATTATTCTTTTAATATACATAAAACAAACTATTTCCTTTTAACAATTGTTTTAACAACAATTTTATTTCAATTTACTGATATATAAATACAAGCAAATCAACTTAAAACCTTTTTGAATCTTTTTTTAGTTATGAACAAAAAAGAAGTTTTAATAGGATTATAACAAGTCGTTGGTATTGCAGTAGCCAGAAATCTTCTTTATTGCTTTGTTGTGCTTCCATGGCTAGTAAAGTATCGATGAGTGCTTTTCTTCTACGCTCTTGCTGTTCCATAGTATTTGTTAATACAAACGTTAATCGCATTCGTTTATCAGCTAATTACAGTGGTCCTTCAATAATCCGGACATTTCTCGTTAATTCGGACCCCGCAGCAATCCAGACACCTCTGTAATGAACCATTCGGCGACGCGACGACCAATACCAATACACCTTGCTGCCATGTGGCTTGCCATCTCATGTTGGTCGTGACGTTTGCACATCCCACGTTAATTTTGTCGCGGGATGTCAAAGTGAATTGACAACCACATGGTAGCAGAGTGTGGGAGTCCGCCCGCTTTGACACTACAAGTCGTGCTTGTGTGAATCGAAGCGAATCTTCCAGACTTGATTCCTATTCCTTTTTTTTTTTTAAGTGTTTCGCAGTCATACTTCAGTATTAATAACAACCAGAAAAATATCTAAATTGGTAGAAGAAACAAAATTTCGACTGCGAACAAATTGAATTGAATTTTCATTTTAATTTGTTTGACGACATTACATCAAATATAAATCTCTCATTTTGAAAATAAATATAAGAAAACTACAATTTTAAATGAATAGAACTATGTATTGCTAAGCTTAACAACGACTTTCCTTTCCAGTGGTCCTTCGTTTCTTTCCAGCAGGAAGTAGAGTGCATGGTAAGTATGCCGTCACGAGGGTAGGATTTGAGAAAATCCGCTGAGGTCGGTTTCGCGTCGCGCGCGATACGCGGTACCTTCGTTGGTTTGTTTTTTTTTCTTTAGCATAGTTTTTTTTGTTTCATGTTAGCGTAGTGTATTTTTCGGTACCGCGTCGATAAAATTCAGGAACGCGAAATAGAAATTAGATTTGTTTGGTACTTTGACTGGATGAATGAAGAAATACGGAGTAACGTAAAATAGGTTTCTTCTCCGTATGATTGTGTTTTCGACGCGTTTGAAACGGGCGTTTAATGTTGGCTGAAACATTGTAAATGAGCGTAATCCATTTTGAGACCCGCGACCGAAATCCTCTCCGATCTAGCTGGCCGACAAGCAGCCACCGCGAAAATGGATTACGGTGCACGGATTGGTTGACCGCTTGTCATCATCCCTTGGCACGACTCAGACTTAACGTGTAGAACCGATGAGAGGTCGGTTCCTCGTTCGGACTTTAGAGTTGAAAATCATTACATCTCTTCATTTTATACCGGACAATTCGGACATTATCAAATCTTGCGAAATTCTCGGTAATCCGGAATAGCAAACTAAAGAATTAGAAAGCAGTTCTCGATTCATACTTCAATGCATTCGGTGAATTCCCGGGTTCAGTCATTTTTTGTTGACGTGTTGAATATCAGTGCATAGTTGCTTTTTACATTGAAGTGGTTTCAAGTGATTATTAAAGTGAATTACGGTTCGAGTAAACTAGAACTCAACGCATCATTTCCTTACTTTAAGGAAGAAGCTTGAAATACTGGATAAATTGAAAAGTGGAGGAAGTGTAAGGCATGTCGCTTAGGATTATGGAATAAGAAAATCGAAAGTCTCGGATATTAAAAAGAATAAGGAGAGTGTCTACGTTCCAGGAAAACTATGAAACCCGCCGAGTACGATTTGATGAAGAAGAAACTTTTTTCCTGGTTTCAGAGAAAACGGTTGCAACACATTCCAATCTCTGAAATCCTTGTTTGTGCAAAGGCGAAAGATTTTTTCGATGAAATTTGTAGAGGCACACGTACGTTTTTTGCTGGTAAATGTTGGCTTCATAATTTCAAAAAACGCTTTGGTGTCAGATCTCTTAAGATTTCCAGGGAGAAATTGCAATGATGCGGAACCATTTAAAATTAAATTTGAGGAAAGAGTAAAAGAGATGAATTTGCAGCAAATTTAAAATGCAGATGAAACCGCCCTCTTCTGGAGGAAATTACCGGAAAAGACTCTAGCGTTGCGTACGGAAAAATGTGCTGCAGGTAGAAAAATTGGAAAAGAACGAGTGACTCTTTAAGTTTGTTCCAACGTCACTGGAAAGCATCGATTAAAACTCTTGATGACAGACAAATTCAAAAGCCTAAGAGCGCTGAAAGGACAGTATTTTCCCCAGGAGTACGTCAGTAGTGCAAATGCTTGGATGACGGAAGTTTTGTTCAAAGAACGGTTTCATACATCATTTGTCAAGCAAGTTAGACGTTATTTAAAAAGTGAAGGGTTGCCAGAAAGAGCATTACTGTTATTGGATAATACGACTTGCCATTCAACAAAATCCGAGATAAGAAGCGATGATGGCAAAATCTGTGTTATGTTTTTCCCTCCCAATTGTACTGCACTCATAGAAGCCATGGATCAAAATGCCATTCAAATTGTAAAACTAAGTTACAGCCAGAGTTTTCTCTGCCATATTTTGGCTACCCTAGATGACGAATTTATGAAACGCATCAAACAATTCAATTTCACAGATGTTGCAATGATTGTCGCCAACACATGGAACAGAAAGAACTTTGCGAAAATGTTGGAATAAACTTTTAGGAGTCGATGAATAGGAAGATGAATTGCCTATTTCCACATTGAGAGAACATTTAACTGCTAGGTCTGAAGGGAATGCAATAATCGACTTGCTCAATGATATTTTTCCTGACGATTTTCAGAAGTTAACGAATGGATTGCAGATGACGCGATTCAAGAACTGAGTAGTGAAGGTGAAGACGATGAAAATCAGATCGATAAATCACTTGTCGAAAACACGAAGTTTTCCCATGCTCAATCTGTGTCTGCACTTAATAAATGCATTGAATATGCAGAACAAGAAGAGTACGATATAAACGAAATATTGTGCCTTCAAAAATTAAGAGAAAAAGCCATGCTAGATCTCAAACGGGTTCGTGTTCGTCAAGCAAAGATTACTATTTTTTTCAAATAACTACGGCTCGATTGATTTTATTCCTGGTACAGTTTGATGATTTATATTCCAACGTTATGATTATGAATTTGAGCAAATAAAATGTTTGTACATTTAAATAAAACGATTTTGTTATATGCATAAGGTACTTAAAATATTTTTGTAGTTTATGAATGTTCTTGGTCATTCGGCCGATTTGGTAATTTGGACAAGCCCTGGAACGTAGCTGTCCGAATTAACAAAGGACCACTGTAATTCGTTTGATCAATTTCAATTTTCTCAATTTGAAATTGCGTCATACTTGCTAATTGTGCTTCGACAATTTTCAGTTGCTCAAAGAAACCCCATGCGCGAGCATCACACATTCCAATTAATGTCTGTGATAAAATCAGTTAAAATATATTTAATTTTTTTTTTGTTTGCACCTCAGGGCTTTACTAGAATTCCGCACCCCAGTTTGGTGGTCAAATCGAAAAATATTATAAATGAAATGACAATCAAACGCACTAGACTCGGACATATCATTTTCCATTCAATCTCCCTGGGCATAGTTTCTCCATTCGTTCCATCCCCAAAGGTCGGAACGGATGCCTTGGGGCAACTGTCATCGAAAACCTATATGGTGCATTGGATGAAAGTCAGTGGCCACGGTTCTTACCGACGTCGTAGCTAGAGTTATAATTAATCGGTTATCAGCTAGGCGGGGATCTACTGATCCGTGTTCAAAGCGATTGGCGTGCATAGTTTCGTCAACTTGTGGATGCAGTGTTTGGAACCTTGTTATCGGTGATTATATTTTACCGTATTCATTAAATCTATATGTGAATCCTAAGACCAAATTAATTTTCAAGTTTAACAGGGAAATTTTACCTCAGGTACGATTTGAGATTTTATAAATATTTTAAAAGTTCATCAGATAACAGAAACTTTATTACAACATATCACAGAACAACCGAACTGACAGCGGTAATTGTGACCTATATGTGAGGTGACCACTTGATGGGCTTAAGGACGATCACGACCAGTGGAAGTCTTTGCATTCAGGTTTTTCTACTATATTTGGCATTCATGTACGGGGAATGACAGATATTTGAGTCTTGATTGGCATTGCCATAACACAAGTAAGTTATAATAGAGTCTCTCGGTTGTATTTGAGTCTATCAATCGGATCCCCAGAAACCTTGCATGGGAGTAGTCATTGTTCCTGTGGTCATGCAGACAAATTTTCTGTAACAACGTCTAGTTCAAACACTGGTTTGTGCAAGGAATCTCTGTTGACCAAGTCTTACGTTTGCTTTAAATCTACGATATTGATAAATTCCAACCTGGCTTCGAGCACCCGCTTCATTGACAATCCATTTCGAAAATTATCTTGAAAAGGAAGAAAATCCTTTTTTGCCATATTTCCAATGCTTAATCATTACTCATTGAGTTGATAAGATTTGAATATTCAATTGAATTGATTGTTATGGAAAGTTACATTTATCTTTTATTGATCCAGCTGTTAATGGTAACTGTGTAGTGGAACCCTCAGGATCCACCCGGCCTCTTCCGGGGTGTCCTGATTTTATCCTGCAAACACTTTCCAACCACGCCACCTGTAGCTTACCTTTCTAGCTCAAACGCTTGGAATCGTCCAAAAGAAACACCTGGTTATAAGTTAGTTGTTGTTTATTTTAGCCTTTTTAATTACAGTTGTTCTAGTTCGTTTGGTCGCACGTAAGCGATCCTTGATTTCGGTCTTGATTTGACGCCGCAGCTCCGAAACCTTCCGTTGGAAGTTGGTCCTCTCTGCTTCGGTGACCGATATGCGCGCTAGCCGCCTATACTCGTAGAGCTGCTGCCTCAACTGCTCCCGACGTCCTCCACGCCGTCGCTCGGGCTTATTCTCGTGGACTGAGGTGTCAAGCGGTGCCTTCAACCTGGCAAGGTACTCCTCACGGGAGATGGGTCGATGACCTGCCTTGGGGTTTTCCCGGAGTGCTTCTTCTAAGCTCCTCGGGGGTGTCCTATGGGGACGTGCGCCTGGGCTCCGCGTTGATGTCGCTCTGGCTACCACTCGGTAAACTGGGATGCACACGCTGGCGAGCGGGCGCCTCGTTGGGACGCTGTCGCAGACCTGGCTCCCGCTCCACTCCAAGGGGCTTGCTGGGCACGAATCCCTCGTGCGGCTGGCTGCAACTTTCCCTTGTGAAGATGTCTGGAAAAAGTAGGAAAGGATTAGCTGATGGTGGCTACACAGCGTAATACGCAATCAAGCCGAAGGAGGTTCGCGGGTTGAGCCAACACCTCACCATCCAACTAATTTCAGGACTGGAACCACTACAACAGCTTTACAACAACTGCAACACGCACTACTGCCCTGATGACTCGATCTGATTACTTGTTGGAAACTGAATGCGCTATCACTGCCCACTCGGACACGTTGGTAGTATCGTACCGCTGCTGACTGCTACTGGCTCGTTCGGCTGGTTTTAAATGGTTCTCCAGCAAGCTTTCGGCCTCGATTCACTCTTAAAATGCTGAGTAACCGAAACGAGCTGCTCTCAATTTAAAAAAGCTCTCTCTCTCACTTGTTCGGATGGTGAAGCTTTTGCGGCGAATTGGTGAGTGAGGGAGAGCTTTTCTTTAAAGCTTTTCTTTCGGCTCTCTCTCAAGTTTTACCGCGCTGGTAGCATTCTCCAAAGCTTAACGTGTGTGTCTTCGTCGATTCAATCTTTTATGTAAAGCGATTTGCGAAGTCCTTTCGCTTCTTCATTGGTCATCCGGTATACAGGTATGATTCCACGACCATGGTGTTATCTGCTTGGTTGGCGGAGCGCGAACGTATATGTACATCGTCGTAGATCGCTTGTAACATTTGTGATTGCTTATGTAAAGCGATTTGCGAAGTCTTTTCGCTTGCTCATTGGTCGTCAGGTATATGATTCGAGACAATGGAGGTGTGTGCTTGGTTGGCTTATTGTATATCGCTCGTAACACAGCCACCATTATCAAGATAGCTGAGTTGGTGATCTGTTATAGAAAAGTTTTTTCAAACTTAATACTTTTCTCACACTTATTAATATAACATGTCACGGACAAATTCGTACCAAACCTCAGCACTTGCCTCTGCAATAAGTTCACAAGTTATACGGAAAAAATGATAGAATCCACTAGTCCAAGAAGACGCGGCCAACTTCACCGAAGGGTTTTTGCAACGGGGCGAAAAATCCCATCCAAGGCGAGGACGGACAGAATACTGAGCGAGGAGCTCTCTTTCTTGTTTTAGAATCCATGTGGGAAGGTCGCACCATCCAATGTGGTAACACTTCCCGAGTTGGCTTCTGTTTGTTTTTTTTTTGGAACCTGAGTGCAAGGGAAGAACGTGGCTGTCTCCGAAACGATTACTCCAGAAATTCTTCGAGGTTCTTCCAGGAAGGAAAAAAAAAAACATCGGGCCGACAAGGACACGCCTCGAGGAATTGGCGGTGAATTTTATCGGAACGCACGCAGCTAGCGGGAGTCGAGCAAAGGGACACAATCGTAGCGGAAATTTACCGGGGGCCCCCATCGTCGAGTTAATTTAGGTTTGGTAAATATAATGATAGAGTTAAGGAAGAATTTCATTGAGATCATTTGAAATGAGAATCATAACTTATGAATAATAATTATACTTGGACATTCAGTGAATTGGATTGACTTTTATTTCTTTTCTTCCAATCAAGAAACCGCTAGACTTCAAGTGTGAGTCTTGGTTTAGGAGTGAATGTGCAACTATGGAGAAGGTAGGTGCTGGAGTATATTAGGTCTTTTGTTTGGTTTCGAATCCCAGCTCCCGGTGAAGGTAATTTCTCGTCAATTAGGACTTAGGGTATAGAGATGACGGGATTGTTGCGGGAGTTTGTTGGGTGGGTTGTCCTCCTCTTCTAGGTTGGTACGCAGATAAAGGCAGTGATCGTTTCCCCTGAAAGTGAAGACTCTGGCGCGAGCCAAGCTCGTCTCGGCGCTTGGGGGACAAATTTACGGTAGACGAGTGGCGCCCACGCCCGTCGCCGACACAGTGACCCGGGGACCCAAAAAGTCCCTGGCCGGAGTCGGCATGTATGGTTGGATAATCTTCTCGGGATAGTTTAACCTCCTAATAAACATCCTATAGGTGTCATAAGACAGATTATAAAAGATAATTTTCAGATTTTTATTCCATTTTTCCTTCCTTTAATTTCATACTTATTTAGGAGGAACAATAAATCATTCACTTGAATTACGCTGACGTTTGCTATAGATTTTTTTGATGAATTTATGTGATGCTTATGAGTAAATAAGTCTACTCCGCGCGTAAAATGAGGGTTGTCACGTACCTGATTTGTATTCTTTTGAAATGCTTTAATTTAAGTTGTAGTATTACCTATTCTTGCTCAGGTTTTTATTAAACAAGATGTTCAGCAATTATTGTTTACTATTGCAATGAGAAGCGTGAGTTACAACATTTAGTCGGTCGAGCCGGATACTCGAAGCATCCTGTGTCAAGAATAATTTCGTAGTCGACAAACTGATTTTAGTTAAGATACACTTGCTATGCATTAAGAAATAACATTCATTGCGTAGTGCACAACTGTACTCGAAGTTGGTAGTAGTGCGTAAAATCCTCGCTACACGGGTTTTTATAATTACACTTAGCTAGCTCTCGCACTCATCGTTTGCATTTCTGCTGAGTTTGTCGATCGCTCAAAATCGCATTCCTTTTCGCTGGCGCACGTGTATGGTTTCATTAGCTGCGGTTGCTATTATTAAGATTTGTTTTCTATTGGAGCCCGCGCGTTTGTTCTCTGCATCGTGGATGTACATTTCATAAGATCCCAAGCATGATGAATCAAGTAAAATCATTGGTCGCTCTGCAGCGCAAAATAATCGAACTAATGAGCTGCGTTTCGTCAATTACAAAAAGAAAGGCATGTCGCAATGCAAAGGCGCAACGACCTCCCAACTCAAGGATCTAGACGAAAAGTGGATCGCTATCCAATTAAGACATCAAGACTTAATCAACGGGGTAAATCAAGCCGAAAAAGAAGATACAAGAGACAAAGACGTGGACAAATACTTCACAGACGATGCGTTTTGAGCAGCTGAAGAAGTTTTTATCGACGAGCGAGGAAAATTTCTTGACGTTCTAGAAACTTTCAATCCACTGGCCAGTCAGCATAATACAACATTGACAGATAGTACATCTACACAGGTATTGGCTCAACGAAAGCTTCCTGCTATGAAGCTTCCATACTTTTCTGGTAAATGTGCGGATTGGTCATCCTTCAAGAGTTTTTTTGAAGCCATGGTGATAAGGGCCAACATTACAGATGTCGAGAGATTGGAATATCTCAAAGCATGCTTAACTGATGATGCTGCGAAGCTGACCAAAAATATTTCAGTTACAGATGAAAATTACTCACGGGCCTGGAATAAACTGAAATCGCATTTCGACAATTGAAGGTTTATTTATTGCCGCTTTTTACATCGTTGTTTAAAATGCCAGGGAAAACATCATACACTTTTGCATTTGGAAAGTTCTTAAAAGCCAGTCGTACAATATGCAATGGAAGGAGACTCCGAAGCACAAAGTGATATGATACAAGTGGAAACCAAAAAATCAACTGAAAATGTACATATCTACTAGGTACAGCGTTAGTTAAGGTCAGTGTGGACGATAAATACGTTATGCTAAGGGCCTTGATCAATCCATGTCCAGAGACCACGTTTATCAAGGAGTCGGTTGTGCAGCTTCATCGTGCACCTCATCGTCAAGCAAACGTTTCAGTCGGTGTAATTGAAGGCAACTCTCTCATCACTGCTCGTTCTCGGGTAAAGGTATGGATCGCATCAAGATTTTCGATAGAGGAAGCTTTATCGAGGAGTACGTACAATTGGGTCACGCCGAGTTAATTGATTTCGAGAAAATTGACCTCGGCAAGTCGTTTTTCTTACCACATCACGAAGTATGAAATCAACAAGGCGGGAAAGCAAAAATCAGAGTTGTGTTCAATGGCTCAGTGAAACTTAGTGGTAATAATTTGAACAAAGTGCTGCTTACCAGATCAAAACTGCAAACTGAACTTCGAGACATCATGCAATGATGGAGAAGATGGAAGTTCGCCTGGAGTGGCGATATAGTGAAAATGTTTCGCCAATTCCGTATTGATCCCATGGACTAAAATTATTCGTAAATTCTTTGGCGAAACACTCCAGCGGAATCAATGAAATGTATCAAATTAAGCACTGTCACATACGGCTCAGTTTGCGCACCGTACCAAGCTCTGCGCACTCTGAGACAACATGTAGCGGACGAAAGAGGACATTTTCTAACCGTCGTCTCCATACTTGAGCAGGACATGTACGTCGACGATACTTTCAAGGGAGCCGATACATTAGAAGAGGCACAATACAAGAAGGAGGCGAGTTTGGCGGGTGGTTTCATTTTAAGTAATTCGACGGCAAATAACCCACAACTTTTGGCTGGACACACGGCCACTACACCAGATACAGTACCTTTAGAGCTAGATGAGGAGGAAGAGCATCAGGTGCCTGGAATTTCATTGAAGCCCATAGTGCAATGACAAAACGCATGGTTTTACCGCAAACGGCACGCTTATACGATCCTGAAAGATGGGCATAACCTGTTACTGTTAGATTCAAGATTTCCCTCCAATAATTGTGGCATTTGGGAGGTCAATGGTACGAGGAGCTACCAACGCACTACCAAACACACTGGCGTAAGCTCGTTTCTGATATACCAAATTTGTCAAAACTTTTGATCGAGTTTCATGGGTTTTCGGACGCGCCAGAAAAAGCAATGGCAGCAGTACTTTATGCACGCGTAATCAGAACAAACTTACCTTCTTTATGCACCCTGCTTATTGAAAAAGTCAAAATAATACCAATCAAACAAGTAGCACGCTGCTAGAATACTTGCTAAATTAGTAAAAAATCAAGCTGAGACCTTAAACCTTAAGGATGCACCGAAATTTCTATGGTCGGAATCAACGATAACACTATCGTGGATCCAAGGATATCCTGCCATCCTGCCTTGCCAACTGAGTTTCACAAATCCAAACGGCATTGCCAGACGCGGCGTGCCTCCACGTTTCCGGTAAAACCAACCCTGCTGACATAGCTTACAGAGGCATATCTGCTGCAGACCTATTGCAAGTCGATTCATGGATCAATGGTCCCGACTTTCTACGAAACTTGCTGCAAGTAGCAACTTTACCTTGCTGCAAGTAGCAACTTTACACCTTTAACGGAATGTTCAGAGGAACGTCGCCAAGCACATGGGAGAAAAATAAAGGAGATACAAGAAATGAACCTCATGAAGCGTTACTCTCGACTTCACAAGCTATTAAGAGTAAAAGCTCGTTTTTTGCAATTTATCGAGAACTCTAGAAAATCTCATCAACCACGTGAGACTTCAGGGAATCGGAAAACACAAAATGGACTCTCTCTCAAAAAACTCTATGCCAAAGTACCAGTACTTACACCCTACGATATCAAAATCGCATTGGAGTTTTGCATTAAGAGAACACAAGAGTTACACTTCACAGAAGAAATCAAGCTGTTAAAAGAAGATATACAGAACTTCATCCGAGTAGGTAGCCGATTACGTCATTCACTGCTGGATGCAGACGAAAGAAACCCTATTACGAGTATACTGCCCAGCAGCTCGACATTGACGAAACTTATAATAATTTGGGACATGCATCACCGACGGCTGCATGGAAGTACGCAATTGGTTATTTCTAATATTAGACGCAGGTTCTGGATTATAATAGGCCGTGCCACAGTCAAATCGATCTTATACCAAAGCGTTAAGTGCTGGAGGCAAAAATCAAAGGTAGAACAACAGCTCATGGGAGATCTACCATCGATAAGAGTAAGACCTGCCAGAGCTTTTCTGCACAGTGGAGTCGACTTCACAGAACCGATTAATTTGCGTTTTTCAAAGGTAAGAGGCGCAAAGTCGTACAAAGGATATATTGTAGTTTTTATTTGTTTCACTACTAGTGCAGTACATCTGAAGGCCGCGTCTTACTACAGTTCTCCAGAATTCATTTCAGTTTATCGCCGCTTCAATGCGAGGCGTGGCATTTGAGCAACACTGACAAGCGACTGTGGAACCAATTTCATCCAAGAGTTACGACAATTTTTCGACCAAGCTTCAACCTCCAGTCATGAAATCACTCAGCTGCTGCTCAAGGATGGCACAGAATGGCGCTTCAATCCTCCTGGTGCCCCTCATTTTGAAGGAATGTGGGGATCTGCCGTCAAGCCGGTGAAATTTCTCTTGAAACGAGTAATCGAGGTTTTGACCCCAAACATTTGAGGAAATCACGACAATTTTGGCCCAAGTTGAAGCATATCTCAATTCTCGTCGTATTCATTAAGCGATGATCACACCGACTCACTTTCTAATAGGCGAACCGCTGACTACGATCCCAGAACCGAGTGTTCTTAACTTATCCGTCAATCGCCTCTGTCGATTTCAACTTTTGCGTCGACTTCTGGAAGATTTCTGAAAGAGATGGTCTATCGAGTAATGGAAGTCCAAATCAAGTTTAATAAAAGTGGATGACTTGTGCATCCTGTCCAACGAGAATATGCCACCATGTAAATGGCCTTTGGGACGCATTGAAAAAACCTTTCCACAAGACGACGGTCACGCCCGAGTGGTTGTAATCTAGACAGCCACGTCGGAATATAAGCGGCCAATCACCAAGATATGCATCTTACCTTTCGATAAGAATGATTCTTCACTAACGGAAGAAGGCGAGCGGAATGTTGCAAAAACACCCAGTACGAATTTACCGCCTAAAACTACTCACCCTGTAACAACCCGATATTGCGGAAACATATGGCTTCTATGCGTATGCTGACAACAGTGCGAGAGCGACCCGCGTCGGATGAAGTCGAAATAAATACGAATCAAGTTTGTAATTATCGTTTATTAATTGAAGTTTGTTGACTAAAGTTTTATTTAGAGTGAAAGTGTCTTTATTCTTGATAGTTTTCGACAATTACATAAAGGAGTTTTCGTCTTCAGCAGGAAGCAGGAAGGGGAGGAAAGTATACCGCCGAGTGGGTAGATTTTTGGCAATCCGTGAGTGATCGGTTCGTTTACGCGGTGCCATAGTCTGTGTTAGATTTTTTTATTAGCGCAGAATATTTCAGTTCAAAATAAGCTTACATCTCGCACCACGTCGGAACTGAGATCGGAAACACATGGATTTATCGTTGATTGTTGCTATTGACCGCGGGCCTCGTGAAGGCAGCGTTAAAGTAATGACGAAAAGTTTTCTTCGGGAAATTTTTGGAACGCGTTTTAAACGGGCATTTGAATTGGATGCTGAGAAATTGTATTCGGACTGATTCTATTTGCGGAAGACCGGCGACCGGGATTCCTCTCCGAACTAGCTAGTCTGCCAGCAGCCATTTTGGAGTAGACTAGAGGTGCCCTGACTAGTTAACTTTTAGGGTACGGTCCGTTGGAACGTATCCAGACTTCACGTCTTTAGCCGATGAGATGTTAGTTTAGATTTCCTTCGGAGAATCTTGGACAAACGTGATAAATCCTTACATATTGCCACTCTTTCCATTTGCAATTTCTAGAGCATATATTAAAATACATGTCATCGCAGTGGCACGCACAAGTTCCTTCCAAACCTCAGCACTTGCCTCTGCAATAAGTTCACAAGTTGTACGAAAAAAATGATAGAATCACCAGAGCCAAGTTAATATTGAAAAAAAAAAACATCGGGCCCTGAATGTGAAGACTCCGGCGCGAGCCAAGCTCGTCTCGAGGCTTGGGGGACATCTATACGGGTAGACGAGTGGCGCCCACGCCCGTCTCCGACGGAGCAACCCGGGACTCAAAACGCCCCCGGCCGGAGTCAGAAGGTATGGTTGGATAATCTTCGCGAAAAAGTTTTATCGCGTAACACTGGCGCCCAACGTTGTAAAGGGGTCTTGTTGAGTTATTTCGCGAATTTCTCAAGTGTAAAGTTTAAGTCACGTTTGCGATAATTAGTACATTTCAAGCAGTGGATGTTTTGGAAATTGCGGGCGTGAAAAGTGCAAGTGTAAAGTATTAAAGTGCAGGTATCGAGATTCTTAGTTAAGTGCGTGCGATTTGTGGGGTTTGAGTGGAGAAGATGTACGATTGTGTGGATGTATGGAGCTGACTGATAGTGAATTGCGGTTGCTGTACAAATCAGTGCAAACGGTGTGCGAATGTTTGGTTGGTTTGGATTGTTTGTGTTTACTGTGTGGATGCTAGTGAGTGAACGCAAAAAGAGGGGTTCTGTGCATCTAAGAATCATAGGTGCGAAATAATTGTTCACTGAGAAGTCGAGGGAGGTTAAGCGGGCGAGATTTTGTGTAAGGTTGAATGAGTGACAAGTTGTTGGATTTATTGGGGGTCTTTTAGTGGAAGGGTAAAGGGGGTTTTTGTTTAAAGTATAATTAAATGCACAATGCCGAAGATCGCGAAACATTATATCGACCACCTTAGTTGGGACGAACTGCAGTACGAGCTTGCAGTGCGCGACTTAAAAAATAGAACGGTGGAGGAGATGCGGAAATCCCTTCGAGTGGCGCTACGAGTGGAAGATTCCAGAGATATTACCCTCTGTCTTAAGGAGTATCCTTTCAAGATTGAAGAGGATGTAGCAGCGGTAACTCGAAAGGTAGAGGAAGTCGAGGCCTTGGAAGAGGCTTTTGTGGCTTTTGTGGGAAGCATGAAAAGTAAGGAGTACTCCAAGTTGGTAGCTAAAAGAGAGTTTGGACTAAGGCGGATAGAGTGATGTCCCAGGTGGTAGAGCCCGGACCAGGAGTGGCGAAACTAAAACAGCGGCTTTTAATGGCTATGGGATCAGCGATGGACAAAGCTATGGGTGACACTGACGAGGTGGACCTAGACACCATGGCGAAGGAGGAGGCTATTGGGGTGGAAAATCGGCTAAGGAATTCTTCCCCTGTGGCGGAGGTGGAAGTTCCGAAGGGGCATGATGTCACAAAGTGGGATGTGCGCTTCTCAGGGGAAACTCCAGCCTCTGTCAGTGTATTTTTAAGAGAGGATTGAGGAGTTCCGGGTTGCCAAAGGACTTTCAAAGGCGAGACTTTTTCAGTCGGCAACGCTTTTGTTTGAGGAAAAGGCTGTTACATGGTTTCGGGCAATTAAAACGAAATGTGAGACCTGGGATGACGTCCAGCGAGAGCTTAGGGCTGAATTTCTTCCTCCTGACTACGATGAGCGACTGTGGGAGGAAATCCGCAACAGGACTCAGGGAGAAGAAGAGTCTATTGGGGGTTATGTTACAGGGTGTCACTAAGGCCGTTTGTGCCTCATCTTCTCTTAATACGACGGGATGGACTCGAGAGCAAGGCAGAGGAGGAATTTCCGGGAACCAAGATAAGGCAGCAACTTTGGGAAACGGGGCAGATATCCCACCCAAGGCGAGGACGGACCTAATACTGAACGAGGAGTTATTTTTCTTGTTTTGGAAACCGAGACCTTTCCGCATCAACAATCAAGAAAAAATCGCTAGGAAACATTCTCGGGTTGGCTTCTGTTTTGGAACCCGAGTGCAAGGGAAGAACGTGGCTGAGTCTCTGAATCAATTTCTCCAGAAATTCTCCCAGGAAGGAAAAAAACGTCGGGCCGACAAGGACACGCCTCGAGGAATTGGTGGTGAATTTTATCTGGGTGCACGCGGCTAGCGGGAGTCGATCAACGGGATACAATCGTCGAGCTAATTGAGGTTAGGTAAATATAATGGTAGAGTTAAGAAAGAATTTCATTGAATATTGTTTTATATGAGAATCATCATTTATGACTAATAATAATACGTTACGTTCCGTGAATCGTGTTTACTTGAATTTCTTTTCTTTCAATCAAGAACGCGCAAAAAGTGAATTGTGAGACTTGGCTCGGGTGTGAATGTGAAAATTTTAAGGCGCCCATCTTCTGCGCAAATATTTCGCAAGTGCTGGGGTAGATTAGGCCTTTTGTTCGGTTTTGAGTCCCAGCTACCGGTGAATTTAATTTACCGACAATTAAGACTTAGGGTAGATCGATTACGGGCTTGTGGCGGGAGTTTGTTGGTTTGTCCTCCTATCCTCGGTTGCTACTTTTATGAAGGCAGTGATCGTGATAGTTTTCCCTGTAAGTAAAGACTCCGGCGCGAGCCAAGCTCGTTTTGAGGCTCAGGGGATAAATTTACGGGTAGAGAAGTGGCGCCCACGCCCGTCTCCAACGGAGCGACCCGGGACCTAAAACGGCATGTACGGTTGGAGAATCGATTCGGGATAGTTTTATCCCCTAACAGGAGTTCCTGGTAAGCCTCGAAATTCTTGCCGATATTTTAGGAACTATGTTGCCTTTACACGATCATTATAAGCCGTGGAAATTGATAGACTTTCTGCAGTTTGGCTTATCAATACAACCACAGCCAGTCTCCAAATGCAACGGGAAACTAGGACGAGCACATTGAAGAAACTTTTCACGTTGGCTGAGAACCTCGCAAACGAAATTTGCACAAAAAATTCCAGGTAGCAGAAATACCGGCCGTCAAATGAACAGATTTAATATTCAGACTCGTTTGTGTCGGGAGTAGTGATGTGTCATTCGAGACTGATTCGGTCATAATGACTATGACTCGATCACGCCATTGAGTATGAGTCGTTCAATTGTTCAGTGAATGATAGACTCCTTTGCACCCACCAACGAAAATGACCCAACATAAAGAATGATGTTGGTTATGACCGACTCACAATGTCTGCACAGCAGCATGCGGCCGCGGATCAGCTCATGTAACGGTTAGGTCAATGAAGTGTGTACACACATTTGTGTAGCCTCAACATGTGAGATTGCGCTCATGGGTATGTTTTACATAAATGTGTGTTGCTTTAGCTTGTAAGATGAAGCACATGGGTGATGGGTATATGTCCCATAGTGATAAGTTAAGTAAGCCGTTTGCATACAAATTTGATTCACGTGTGTTCTTGATTCATAAATTTTTCAAATTTGTCCCTTCAGGAAAAATAATATTGCTGGCTGTTGTGTTGACTTTAAGTTTCAGTGAAAAGAGAAGAAATTAATCAAAAGGTAACACATCTTTATTCAGTTTTTGTTGAAAGGTTTTTTCACAGTAAGTGAAATCTAAGAGTAATTAAGTTAAATTTAGAAGAGATAGTTTTATAAACTTTCTCAATATGTAGTTTTATTTTTAAGCTTTGTAAGATTTGTTGAATAAATTGAAAAAAACCGTTCCTCAACATTAAAATGTACATAGTGTATTATTATGAGCGCACGAATTTCCACTATTTATATTGAGAATTCACGAAAAAGAAGTGCAGTATGGAGCTGCTTCGGTGAAGTGTCAGGTGAAAAGGCAAAATGTAGATTTTCTCCATCAGTAATTATCTTTAAAGGTGGCTCGACCGAAATTAATTGCGGCACATAGAATCAAAATATCCTGGTGTGCATGAGTCAAAAATTAAAACCAAGGACACGCCAGTAAGCAAAATACCAGCAAATGTGCAAGTGGTTCCTACCAGTACCCAGTGCGGAAACGCAGGAATAGGTCCATCATGTCATAATGTTGGCTCTAGTGTTTCTTCCAGAAGCTTTTTTAAACCTCAGACATCATTAACAGAATATTTGAAAAAGTTACTACCCATCAGCACATAAAAAATAGACACACTGTTGATAAAGATGATGGCGAAAGAGTACCACCGATTTTTACTCGTAGAAAGCATTGAGTTCTAAAAATTTGTCAGGTTATTGAATCCCAACTTTGTCCTACCTTGCAAAAAAACTGTATCAAACGTTTTACTTTGTATCGTTGACGTCAAATGACTGGGCATTATCAAATAATCAAAACGTCATGGCTATAACAGCACATTTCGTATCCGGTGTGGATGATGATATGAATTTGTAATCCGATTGTTTTGAATGCAGCGATGAACGTCATACAGCTCAATACTTACGCAATGAAATTAAGTGCATTATAGAAGAATGGAATTTGGCAGAAAAAGTTACAAGTGCCGTCAGCGACAACGCAGCAAATATGGTTGTAGCAATTCGGCAAGGCGAAAGGAGTCATATTCCATGCTTTACCCATGTGTTGAACTTGATCGTCCAAAATGGTTTGAAAGAAATTACGAGTAGCCAAATACAACCGCAGGTTGAATCAATCATTCAATTTTTCAAAAGAAGTCCACATGCAGTAAAGAAGTTTATTTTGGTCCGAAAATAAATTCTGGGTGCTGAAAAAAAATTAATACAAGATGTTTCAACCCGATGGAACTCTGCTTACTTAAAGTTTCAAAGGGTATTGTTATAGGTCACATGCGATAAACTTATTGCATGCTATTTCTCTAGTTGCATGCTACTTTACTTATCATGACTCCCTCTATTTGATAAAGTCACGAGTTGCCTGATACTTCGCTTATCACACTTGCATTGAAACACAAAACCTCGACTCGCGTGTTCACACAAAATCTTCGGCATATTTAATGTACCGAGCCGAGTCTCAAAAGAGAAACTTACTGTTAAGAGCGAAAGTGGGCGTGGCAAAGACGGGAGCTTTCGCGTTATAGCTGTAGCAGCTACGGAGGAAGAGATCGTCGGGGTTCTGAAATGTTTGAATGAACTAAATTGAAACCATTATTTTGCTTGATAATCAATAAATCAATTAAAAGTAGGCTATCTTCGAGTATAAAAGAACCTGGTGGTTCCAACAATGGGGTCTTAATCGTTGAGTAGCTTGTTCAAGGTGTATGCCCGAACAAAACCACTTCCAAGGCTTCCGCCAGGAATAGCGGAAAGCGATTAAGGCCTCGTCGTGCTGAACATACAAGGTAACATACAAAGGAAAGCCAAGCAGCAGACAAGCGAACATCGTACAACTTCGAAGTCCCAGACACGCAGAGGGAATCATTTGTTATGCCGACGGACCGGCCGGCATTGGAGCAGGCTATTGAAGCATCGCCCACGGCAGGCCCGCGACCATTGACGATCGAGGAATACCGCGCTCGAACAGCGAAGCTTTGCAGCCCACCACCTGAGCCAATACCCGAGAAGCGACAACGAGGCGGCCGAATAGTTGCATACCGGCACCAAGCAAGCGACCTGCGAAGGCTGGCACGAGTTGCGGTCACTTCGGCTGAGCGAGAAAGTTTTAGGCGGCAATATCGACAACTGGAGGCTGAGTTCAAGAGCCAGCAGCGGCTTAAAAAATTAGCGAGAAACACGTCTTCGCCTGCATCGCCAACATCATAAAAACTTCGAGTGATTGGTGCTACCTACTAAATTGAATTGTTCGGCTACAAGAAAAGCTTTTGCAGCTCATATATGGATACAGAAAAATTATTTACGGACTTTCGCTTCTATCTGCACGTATGTGCATGCATGTAGCTTGGCGACGATGCGTGTAGCTCTAGCTGCTGAACTCAATTCAGTGCACTCAATGCAGTCAGTGCGGATGCACGGCAAATTTATGCGCTGACAAAATAATATGATGAGCATATTAGTAGCAGTTCATTTGATAAGTGGACTCCGTGGGGAATTTTTAAATGGGAAAAATCAGTATTTTTTAGTTAATATATATATTTTTTTTTGTTTGTTAGACTAATTGAAAGGATCGGGCTGAGGAATATGTTGGGGCAACCGTGATTTTCTCTAAAACAGTTTGTGCTGGAATCTCTTTTGTTGTCATCCGCTCCTCACGAAGATTGAGGGTAATATTAGAACTTGATGGCTGACTTGTGTTGCTTTTTCCTGAATGTTTGGGCGCTTTGGATGACCTTTGACAGCGAAACAACACAAAGCGAACAATTAAATATGCTACTACCGTAAGTATAAAAAGTGCTACAATTGACGTAGATAGTTGGGTTACCTGCATATGCTTTCTACTAATTCCCTTGAATTTTATTTGGTCCAATTTAGAGTATATTTCAGTCAGGGAATGCGTCCCACTTTGAAATATCTTACTTCCATCTTTAGGTGGTACTAATTGTAGGGAATTATTAGGATGACTCACTGAAAGGGTTGAGAGATTGAGGTTAAATAGCTCGTTATCAAACTCGGGGAAGAAAGGTGGATGTTGAATTTTAAAATCATGCGTACTTTCCACCTGATGCGGTATAAGTAGCTCGTTGAATTGCATATTGCAGGGCTGAATAACAGTCAGGATCCCTTGTCCACTAAGAGTATGAGTTGTGATATTGTTGTCACACTGCAATGAACGGGTGTGATGGTTGGGAAAAAATAAAGCCAACTATTAGGTTTATTCAATTTGATTAGCACATTGCGTGGAGATACATTTATTCGAAGAGGAAAATTAACTTTCTCCTGATAGGGATTATGCAGCAACGAAATAATTTCATTTTGTGCGAGTGGGGAACGGATTATTGGGACAGTAAGGGGCATAACGTATAGGTGTTATAAGTCACATGCGATATAGTTATTGCATGCATTTTCTCTAGTTGCATGCTACTTTACTTATCATGACTCCCTCTCTTTGATAAAGTCACGGTTCCCTGATACTTCGCTTATCACAATTAATTATACATGCATGAAAGAGGTGTGTCTAACTTGCACTTGCATTGAAACACAAAACCTCGACTCGCGTGTTCACACAAAATCTTCGGCATATTTAATGTACCGAGCCGAGTCTCAGAAGAGAAACTTACTGTTAAGAGCGAAAGTGGGCGTGGCAAAGACGGGAGCTTTCGCGTTATAGCTGTAGCAGCTACGGAGGAAGAGATCGTCGGGGTTCTGAAATGTTTGAATGAACTAAATTGAAACCATTATTTTGCTTGATAATCAATAAATCAATTAAAAGTAGGCTATCTTCGAGTATAAAAGAACCTGGTGGTTCCAACAATGGGGTCTTAATCGTTGAGTAGCTTGTTCAAGGTGTATGCCCGAACAAAACCACTTCCAAGGCTTCCGCCAGGAATAGCGGAAAGCGATTAAGGCCTCGTCGTGCTGAACATACAAGGTAACATACAAAGGAAAGCCAAGCAGCGGACAAGCGAACATCGTACAACTTCGAAGTCCCAGACACGCAGAGGGAATCATTTGTTATGCCGACGGACCGTCCGGCATTGGAGCAGGCTATTGAAGCATCGCCCACGGCAGGCCCGCGACCATTGACGATCGGGGAATACCGCGCTCGAACAGCGAAGCTTTGCAGCCCACCACCTGAGCCAATACCCGAGAAGCGACAACGAGGCGGCCGAATAGTTGCATACCGGCGCCAAGCAAGCGACCTGCGAAGGCTGGCACGAGTTGCGGTCACTTCGGCTGAGCGAGAAAGTTTTAGGCGGCAATATCGACAACTGGAGGCTGAGTTCAAGAGCCAGCAGCGGCTTAAAAAATTAGCGAGAAACACGTCTTCGCCTGCATCGCCAACATGCCCAGAATAATTTGTTTAAATATTTAAAATTAAATAAATGTGCATTAAAACAAGAAAGATTAGTATATACTGCAGGAAGGTGTTCGTTCGGTAGTAGTTACAGTGCTTTGCTTCCTTTACAGGTATCAACGCTATTCATAGGGTGTAGCGTTGTGGTTATATTTACTCCAGGCAGTTGAGGTTGCAACGTTCGTTGCAAGAAACTTAACAGTATTAGCAATCAAGGAACCCTTACGTTATTCTCTAAACCAATCAAATCGTGGCTCACTAACACTTGCGGACGACGATTTTGTTATTATAGAAAAGCCCTGCGACGTGCTGAAAATTTTGTACGAAATAACAAAAAAATATCAAGTGAAACAACCGTTTTTCTTTCAAAGGTTATGTTGTTCAAAAGATCGTTAATCGGATATATTGCAAAATTCATGAATCAGATGAGCACTCTAAAAAAAAGTTGAAAATATGATAGGAAGCATTCATAAAGATTTAGAAACGAGACACAATAGCCTTGAGCAAAACTACATATATAGCCAATCAGCTTTTTTGGATCCACGCTTCAAAAAGCAAGCGTTTGTTGGGGAACAATGCTTTGTAAACATCAAACAATCCATAATAGATGAAGCAAATAGTATTTTCGTTACGCAGCATATAGCCAGGGATGATTTGGAAATGCTTCTGACCAAAAACCATCTTGTTCTTTCGTTTGGGGTGATTTTGACTCAGATGTGCAGCTACAGAATTCAATTTCATGACTAAATCCAGAAGCATAAATTATCAAAGAAATTGAACAGTAACATATCTGAATTAGCCTTAAATTGGTCGTGAACAAAGCCCAATAAAATGGTGGAGTGAAGGAAAATTGTTGTATCCAAAGCTTTACAAGATAATGCAAAGTAATTGTGCAAATTGGTTGAAAATTTTAGTTTGAAATGAGGAAATCTCGGAGGCGTTTTATGCAGTCAGGCCATTTGCGCCACTAGCTGGATATTTAATTTGGAGCACTAAACTAATTTTCACAAACATTAACGAGCGACCCGACAAGAAAAGAAACTGTAAAATCCGTTGTCGCTTCGCGATCTTCCGTGGACTCCCCGGTTTGCTGCTCGTCGTCTCCTTACGGGACCGCTCCAAAAACCAGTCGGCGAGCCTTCCATCTACTTTACTTCTCATCGCGAAAGTGCGATCGTGGAAGAACTCCGTTAGAAAGGGGGTTGCCGAATCGAGATTTCAATTGCAAATTAAAATGATGAGTATTACTTTAAATTTTCAACTGAAATTTGGATCCGCAATATGTTAGTTTTCGAGCAGTTTGCTTAGGCGACTGCTCGATTACTACAACATGAGTGCAAATAAACAAATTAAAGTTCTGCTTTTAATTTGTTAGTGCGAAAGTATCAGCAAAAGTGGCAGTAAAATTCACGCCAAAATGTACGAATCCCACGAAAATTTATTAAAAACTTATTACGCAGAACCGAAATTACAATAATCACAAGTTGAAGATGGCAGTCGATGATGAAATCAATTCTGCTAATTTTACATGTGAAACCACCCAAGGTAATAAAGTTTAATAAATCCACAAAAAGATATCCTATATCAAGGTGAGTCTTGCTACAACACACAAACATTTTTATTGGTAGCGTACCTGTACAATCAAATTCGAAGTTCGAAGCACAGAATTTAGAATTCATAAAATATTTACATTCACTAAAAAATTTAACCTTCATCTGTTACAATTTATTTTAATTTACTTTAAGAATGTGAATCGAGTTCTGACACAGAATGATTTATTTTTACCTATGGTTTTACACTGACTACTATATGCTAAAACAAACCATCTCTCTGCACTTTTAAATGCTGACTACCACTTTTCAACGGGAAAAAAAGCAATAGTACCAAACGCTGAGACAGCATATCCACCCGTCTACAGAACGAAATCCGAAACGAACAATTAGGTTTCATTTTGCAGACAAGCAAACATACAAAACTGCGAACCCGGCACTCTCATGGCCTTGAACGTGCACAAGCAAATCAATTTCATGCCACGAGTAGTCGAGTCAGCGATTCCGCACCATCGTTCCCAAATGACAAGATAAGAAGTGAGGATTCAATATGAGTATGAATATGCGTCTGTTTTACGGAGATGGCAAGCTCATCGGCGAACGAATTGTTTAGTTTTTTTTCAAAAATGAATAAATATGCGGAGCTTTTAGAACTATCATGAAACTTCACTTGGAATATTTCAACTGAACTAATTGAATATTTTATAAATTTCGATGAAATATGAATAAATCAATACCAGAAGGTAATAATTTTGCGGTGTTAATTCATTCATTTTTCTTACATTTAGTGTGCTTGAATTTTATTTGGGTTTTTAATTTTTTAAATTATATGTAAGGTGACTATGATGAAATCATGCTTCTAGTGTGTATGCGTTAACGATTGTTACTGATACGTTAACAAGATTTATTCTGTTGAGGAATACTAATGTCTATCAACACTCGTATATCATGGGCGGTTCGTCGTTTTACGCAAGGGAAGCACTGCTTCCCTTATCAAATCAATTAATGCTTTCATCATGCTTTCAATATTATTTTCTACAAGAAACAAAATATATCAAACAAAATTCTTCAGAATATTTTCAATATTGTGAATTCTTAAATAGTGAATTCCTAATTAAACCTTTCAACATAAAATCTACCAAAGACATGGAACGTACGCTAACTTTACTCCTATTTATCAATAAATCTCTTTACTTAGATGAACGCACACAGAAATTTTCATTAATTTTCTGAATGACCAACGAAAAAACTAGCATTCATTCATATCGAATGCTAAACTAAATTTTCTGAAAGGAAATATTCATCATCGACTCGCTATACAACCAACTTTGGAAAGTCACGCAAAGCGTTCAATTGTTCATTCACACACCTCGTTCAATATACTATCATCAGCTTCTGTATATTCTATTATACAACTATAAATTGCCCAGAGAAGTACCACAGAGCTCAGCAGACAAAGCCGGGCACCCTTGTCCCTTTAATCCCTCAATGTATCCAATAAAATTTTACATTTCATGTAGGAAAAATGGCAAAATATATGGGAAAGACGCTTTGTTAACAGCTGCTTCTGAATTCAATGTGGAAACAAAACGCTACTGGCCAGTATTAAATAACATTTCCTAGAATAAAATGATCATGCTATTAGCAAATTACGCAGAGATGACTGTAGAGTTACTTCTAAATCAGTGCAAAAACTTGATGGTGATGTACTCGTACATTTCATGATATCCAAATTTGCTTACAGAGGCAGCATATGAAGGACGGATGAAAAGTGCGAAACTTGACGAAAATGTGGGCGAAAAACAGGTTTGGCTGAGTTGGTTTTATCATACAGATTTATGAAGGATGGATAAAAAGTAGGAAACTTGAACATATGGGTGAAAAAGAGGTTTGGAAGACTTGGTTTTTTATAGAATATTTTTGATGGATTTCTGTGTGTGCTTGAGAGAGGCTTTCATCCGAGGGATCGTTTTTCCGATTTTTTCGTTCAACGTAAATTTCTTGATTCTATTTTCAGTTTTTAAACTTCACTTTTCTTACAATGTAGTTAATCCATTTTACCTCGTCCGCCTGAGGAAAATTTATTCTGGCGCCAAAAATCAATTTCAGACGCTAGTTTAACAACGTCGCGAGTAGACTAAGTATATAAAAAGCAATTGTGGAAGTATCGCGAGCACGCCCGTGGGCAGGAGGGGTTTTGAGGGTTCTAACCCCCCATCGAGCATTTTTCCACATAATGTACCACTAGCAATAGTCCTTATTCTACGAAAGTCAAACCGACTTGATAATAAATATTTTGTTGTCAATTTTTGTTTCGACATTCTGAACTTTCTCGATCTTGTGCACGTTTTTTTTCGAATTTTCCCGCCTTTTTTACCTCCTATTATCAGTGTCATTGTGAATGCATATTTTTTACCATGGACATTCGTCGCTTTTTGTGTGAAAAACCGCGGATTGAACACAAAAATGTAAGTATCGAATGCTGTTGATTTCAGTAGAATATCAATCACAGCAAGGATTGGCAGATTATTGTGCTACAGTTTATAGTATTGATGATACCTTTTGTTAATTGATAGGACGTGGGTGAATGTAATCAAGATAAACTTCCAACGGTTCAAACTCAGGCCGGATCTGCAGAAAAAAAGCATGCAAGCAAGAAACGGAAGCAGGACAGGTAAATTTTGATTTATATACATATAATAGGTCATTTCATATCAGAAAATCTATTTGAATTTCTAGGGCGGACACGATTCACAACTGCAATTAGAACATTGTGAAGGTTTCGTAGATTTTTATTCGGAGCATTATCATTGATACGTTTTTTATTTCAATATGATATTGACTTTTTCAGTTATATTTTTAGAAAATTTGTTACGGGTGAACATTGAGACTCCGTAGCGCTGCTCACCCGAACACTACCATACGCGATTACGTAAGAGTTTAACCTACGCAATACCGAGCCGCACTTTATTAATTGTTGTTTCTAGTAGTCCAATGATGTAACTAGCAACAAGTAATTTTAATCTCCATTCACGAAAAAATTATTATTTTAATTACAAACAGAAGCCACACAATAATTTTAAGCTTGTTAACTGTTTTAATTACAAACAGAAGCCACACAATAATGTTAAAACTTAATAATTGTTTTAATTACAAGCAGGAAGCCACATAATAATTTTGCTTTGTAACGTAATGTACATTAAACTCATTTAGCTAGGTCGCTTCCGTTCCATACGCCACAATTACGGACAACGCAACCAGCAGCAAGCGGCGGAGGCACCAAGCACCAGCGCGAGCTCGAAAACGAAATGCGAAATACACACGGAGCGGAAACAGTCGTCATCCATTCAACATATGCGGCAGAGGATGCAACGCAATTGGATCGTCATAAGGCTTCGTAATCTAATCACGCCCCACTCCAATGTAATGTTTGCGCACTCAAGCATGAGTACAGCGATTGTAGCAGATATTATGAAACATCCAAAACCCTAAAGACACATCGTATCGTACATACCGAGCCTAATAGGCGCAAGTGCACCGTCGGCGTTAAATCAGTCGCTAATGCCCACAATGCTTAGACATGGGAAGCTGCATTTGAACCCCAATGATAGTTGGAAAAGAGTTCTAAGCAGTTGGGAAGGTTAAGCGAACATCAATCCCACCTTCCGGCCAGGAGAGTCTTCATTTGCGGCTAAAGATGGTTGTTTCATCATTCACGCGACATTGTATTTTTCATAATAAGACTCTATGGCTTAATAAATTGCGGGGAGTATTTCCTAAAGATTAAACATCCAAAGGATCATGTGAAACGAAACCAACCAACGATTCAAATGCTCGTCATAATCGGGGCATCATCAGTCGCCGAAGGCGACACAGCGGACAAGTAAACGACGAATCATCAATACCAGACAATGGAGATGGAATCAATGCATTCGGCGATAATACGTTCGATTCCCAATAGGATCGCCACGGGTAGTGTTGGGTACTCACTGTTCTGCCGATTCTTCTCCAACTTGTCCTCATCATGTCAGTTGCTGGCTCCGCTCCACGCGATGCGAGTTAACGTCCTGGAAATAATAAAACCCCACAAAGCATCGGACTTATTATGTAAACAAGATATACTTATCTGATGTTGAAGTTGTTGTTGATCTCCTGCACGAGAATAAAACTAGAATTGTCACAACGTTTTGAAGTAACAATGTCAAAATGTCACAGGGTGCCCGTAAACTATTAATATCGCAGAATCACGTAATTGTTTAGAATATTATGAATTTAGTATAAGATTAATTTACGCGGGAAAAATGTACCGAAATTTTCATAAACGGGAAACTCTTTGAAAGAGATTTTCCATTGTTCAGTTTTGCATTGTCCGTTCGCAAGATAATTTGTTCGCAATAAAGTGGAATTAGTTTGCAAGTTTTTCAAGTCGGAAAGTAAGAGAGCGTTTTATGGAAATAAAGATTGTAAATACATAAGTTAAAAATTAAACTAGAGTTTATCGTGAAACATTTTTCTTTTGGTTTATCGTGAAACAGGTAGTGTGTAGTTTGAGTGGAAACAAGCGAGGGGAGTTACTCGTGCAAAGTCACTCAAAACGAGTTTTTCCCGGTGGATAGAAAGGAAAAGGAAAAAACGGGATTCAGTCAGAATATTTAAGCCGAGAAGATTGGTGTGGGCGGTCTCTTTTCCCTTCTTTCTTTCGAGCGGACAGTTTTATTCGGAATTCAACAAACAACGGTGGTGCGATAACAAGAAACGAAATAAGTGAACATAGTTCTACTGGTGCGAACAACGGTTGTGCCCCGGGATTTAGATCAGTGTGGGATCACAGTCTTACGAACGAAGAAAATCGAGACGGCGAAGAACATCTAGAAGCGAAGGAAATCTGGGAGCGAGCGGAAGCGAGGGGCCCCTCTCCTAGGTTAGGAAATAAGTAAGTGGCTTCTTTGACTTTGAGGTTGTACATTGTTATTTCCATTGCAATAAATATAGTTTTCCCCATACAGCAAGAATTAATTATTTTCTTTGCGGGTTGTGCAAAGTGCGGCTCGGAAAATCTTTTCCGGGAGCGGTGACCAGGCGAGAAGGCCTGGACGGGTTTTTATCCAATAGTGGTAGTTTTCGGGTAGGGAAGGTGAGTGCCGGTTCCTCGTTTCCCTTTTGCGGTAGGTGAAGTGCAGTGAACGGGGGTAGGGAACAACAGATTTGGTGTGAGGGCGTTATTCCCAGCTCGCCCTGGTTGATAGAGTCCCCGCGGCTTAGCGTCCCAGCGTTAGATTCCTTTCTCCTTTGCTGCTCCGGCGGTCGTCCTCTCGTTCGGACCGCCCTTGGGAGGCTCGAAAAGCGGACGAGTGGCACCCACGCCCGTCTTCGGGTGAGCTAGGTTGGGAATGGTGAAGCCTCCACCGGAGTAGCCGCAAGAAAGTGGTGGCCGTAACGGGGCTAGGGAGTCCGGGATCATCAATTTTCCACTTTGGAAAGTTGCGGGTAATAAATTGCTGATAACGAAAAAACAATTTATTTTTATGTCTCATTAATTATTAAAAAACTAACTGGGGTACAAAAAACTGCAAATAATGCATATTTGTTGCTAGTATAAACTTTTCATGAATGTATCAACAACAAAACGTATTTATCATCAAACTTGCGAAATTTTCAAACTTTATGAACTAAATACGATTTTACTAAAGCCGGACTTTCTTATAATTTTGCAAAAATTGGATATTTATTATGTATTTACTTCCTCCGAACATCTGTTATATGTGCATTTTCGACGTACTTCTTAACAATATTATTGTCCTACTACAATGTTTTAAAAATTCCTGTTTGAGAAATTCCAAGAATTCTTTCAGTACATTGAAAAGCCCTATATATAAAAGATAATGAATTCAGTATGAACAGAGACTAATGTTTCTTGTATTCTCTTTTGCAGAGTTCTTCAGATATGGACATTGATCCTGAAGTACCGAAAAGTCCATCTTCGCCAGTTTGCTCTACGAATGATAATCTAAGTTCATACGATAAAGGATTATTCGTACAAAGGTCTTCGGCTGATGGGATAAATTTAATCCCTGGATTGCAAAAGAAAATTTGGACTCCACCTGACGGCTACAGTTTTCCCGCATCGGGCCCTGGAAATTTAAAGTTCCAACGCTCTTGGCTCCTGACATACTCATGGCTGGCGTACTCAGAGAGAGAAGACGGTGCATTTTGCAAATGCTGTGTCTTATTTTGTGCTCGTGTGGGAGGGGTTGGTCGCCGAACCTTGGGCCAGTTAGTCACGAATCCAATGAGAAACTGGAAAAAAGCACTAGACACTTCCGAAAAGCACAATGCATCAAAATATCACACGAGAAGCCTGTTGCAATGGAGCTTGAGACTGGAAATCGAAGACGAAAATGCTTTGTCCATTGATTTACAACTTTTGAAACAAAAACTTGACTTTATAAATGAAAGTAAACTACGCATGATTCCAATTATTGAAACAATTATTCTTTGTGGCCGGCAAGGGCTTGCTCTTCGGGGTTCCAGGGATACGGGGAAAATTTCTGAAGATGCACCGTTAATTAATGATGAAAATTTCCGAGCTCTCTTGAGATTTCGAGCAAAAAATGATGAGGAGTTGAAGTAACAACTGGTTGAATCGCCAAAGAATGCTATGTATATAAGCAACCGAGTTCAGAATGAACTGATTAACATTTGTCACGATCTGATCATGAATCACATTGTGGATCGAGTCAACGAATCGATGGGCTTTTCTTGTTTTGGAGATGACACACCGGACATTGCAGGAATAGAACAAAGTTCAATTTGCACTCGATACTTGGATAAGAGCGGCGGGAAGTTTATCATTCGTGAAGATTTTTTGTGCTTCATCACTATCGTAGATTTCAATGGAAAAGGAATAAGAACTTCTTATCTTAATTTCTTGGATTCTTCCGGACTTAATTGCACATATTTTCTCGGACACAGGGATATGATGGCGCGAGAGCGGTTAGTGGAGAATTCCATGGAGCCCAAGTTGTTGTCAGAGAGCGTTATCCACTCGCGCCCTACTCCCATTGTGCTGTTCAAAGCTTTAATTTGGGAGTCAGCTCTGCATGCAATATAACAGCAATCAGAAATCGTTTGGGAACTCTCGAAAGCATTCATACTTTCTTCATCTATCCGAAACGCCAAAATGCTCTTCAAGATGCGATCAAGGAAGATGAGACGCTACGTGAAAGTTGGTTGAAGAAATTGAAAAAATTTTGCAAAACCAGATGGGTAGAGCAACACGAGTCCGTCGCAACTTATCTGCACTTACAACCAGGAGTAATTCGCGCTCTTGATGTGATTTCGACCACCTGGAAGGATTCGACAACTTCATCTTCTTTCAGCTATAAAAACTGCAAATCTCCAGGTAAAATTCAAGACTCACACTAGCACGTTACCAGCTCTCTATTATAAGATGTTTGTATATTCTTCATTCTTTGAATTTTATTTCCAGATCTCCATGCATATTTTGAGCTCAGTACATTCTTTGACTTTGTCTTTCAGTCGAGTACTTCAGTCCGAAAACCAGGATCTTGGCGAGGCTATCGAACTGGCTGAAGCTGCAAAAGAAGTCCTGCTTGAAAGAAGAGAAAACGCCGAAAAGGACTTCAGAAGAATTTTCAAAACCGTGAGCAAAATCAGCGCAAAATACGACATCGAACTGCGGAAACAAAGGCTCGCGTCAAAACAGACTCAACGCTCCAACGTACAAACTGATTCAGTTGAAGATTATTTTCGCATAAAGATTTACATCCCATACATTGATTTGTTTCTGACACATTTACATGATCGATTTTTGAATCACCGCAAAATTTTATCAAACTTGGCTTGCCTCTTCCCCAACAAAATGAAGAATTACAATGTAGAATCCTGCGCTCAATTATTTGAACCATACTCTTCAATTTTGCGGGATGATTCCCGTGACATCTGGGTAGACGAAGTCAAACTTTGGCGTCAACGCATCGCCAGAAAGAACGTTAAAAATTCGCTTGAAGCACTCGATGTATGCAATGGAGATGTGTTTCCAAATGTTCATCAAATGCTTCGCATTTTGGCAGTTCGGCCTGTAACGAAAGCGACGAATGAACGCTCCTTTTTAACATTGCGTCGCCTCAAGAGTTAACTCCGATCAACAATGTCTGAAGATCGGCTGAACGGATTAGCCTCGCTCAATATTCATCGCGATGTCGAGGTCGATCCGCAAAGAGTTTTGGAGAAGGTTTTTTCTACACCTCGCAGAGTTAATTTATTATGTAATAACTGAATATCAAGAATATAGAAATTTTAAGTGAGTCATCGTCCGTCCCTTATTCTAATGGGCGGTTGGCCTTGAGAAACATCTGCCTGCGACACTCCATTTTCGAAACCAGTTTTGAACGGTTCTCGGTAGTGAATAGTCGTGTTTGTGAATTATATTCTCTATTTAAACAGTGCCGTTACAAAATTTTGTAAAAATGTCAGAGATTTGCTTTATTTGCAATGAATCTTTGACTGAAAGTGAAACTGTGGTTGTTGATCGTGGGCTAAAGACTTTATTGGATTCAAATACTGAAAGGGGTGATGGGTTCAATGAATATTTGAAGGACAAAACATCTGTAACGATACACAAGCAGTGTCGTAAAGCATACACCCGGAAGAGCAGCATCGCTGCAGCTAAAAGACAGCGTGAGGCGGAGGTAGCTACCACATCTGGGATTAGTTCTCCTCGTACTAGAGCACGAGGTAATGAATCGTCTTTTTGTTTCAAGAAATACTGTGTTATGTGGCAATGAAGCAGATGAAACGGCTGAAATGAAAAAAGCGCAGCATCTTCGACGAAGAGTGTCTCAAGTTTCAACCCTTGACTTCAAGAAATCCATCTTGAAGGAAGCGCAGACTCGTTCTGATGAGCTAGCGAGAAGTGTCATTGCCCGCATACAGTATGAATATGACTTAATTGCTGCTGAGGCTAAGTACCACAATGATTGTTACACTTCGTTTCTGAAATCCATTAGTGGAGGTAAAATCGGTCGTCCTGAAAGTGATTCTATTACTCCAGCGATGGAAGAAATATTTGCATTTATTGAAAATCATGATGATTGTCAATTTTCAATACAAGAATTGAAAGATATTTGCAAAGAACCACCGATCGATAATAGAACAATTAAGTCAAAACTCAAGTTAAAGTATGGTAATAGAATCATTATAACTGAGAAATTGGGAAGTACAACATTCATTCGCTTCATCGAAAACAGCATGACGTCCTCAGCAATGCTTGGTATGAGATTAAAAAGCAACATAAAAAGGAAGAGAGGTTGAGAATACTTGAAGCAGCTGCAGCAATCGTTCGAGAAGATATTCAGTCGATAGTGTCTGACACTTATAATTATCCTCCACCTACTCAGATCTTCGAAGATATCAATAGTCATATTCCAGAATCTTTGACTTATTTGTTAGAGCAAATAATTTTGAAAAATAAACGATGCAACTTGGAATACTTGAAATTAATATGTACAAATGTCAGCTACTGTATTATGGCTGCTGTTCAGCCTAGGTCTTTCAAATCACGGTTACAATTGGGTCTCTCAGTGTTTTTTCATCGACGGTTTGGATCAAAACGTCTTATTCAAATTTTTTCATCTTTTGGTTTGTGTGCATCGTATAATGAAACTATGATGTATGAGGCAGCAGCAGTTCTTCATCGTCCACCTCATATTCTACCACCAGAAACTGGAACAATTATTCAATATGCTTCAGACAATGCTGACATCAATGTACATACTCTAGACGGTCATAACACGCTCCACATAATGGGTATCAGTCAAATTATAACTCCAAAAGCAGCAGTTATAGCCGAAAAACCCATATCACGAGTAAACAAAGTCCTTTCAGCGAAAGATTTTGCAGCAAAAGCTCATGTACCGATAAAAGTCTATCAAAATGATGGTACAGTTGGGTATAGTAAAATAGTTGCACAAAATTTTGATTATTGAAAGTAACACAGCAGTATCTTTACTGAAAAAAGTTGATATTTTGTGGTTGCATGGGAAATGGAAAGATTTACTATTACCTGGTTGGGACGGTTACATTGAACGTTTAACGAGTAATATCATGAATTTTTCAATGTCTCAAAGATGTTATCTTCACCAATGGAATTCGTGTTCTCCTTGCTATGTATGGAGCTCCAAAATAAATGGAATCGATTGACAAGTATAGATATTTGAGTTTTGTGAAAAATACAAGAAACAATAAGAGAGTGCAGTTATCTTGTCTCCCTCCAACATCTGCTTCTGCTTATCAACACTTGTTTTGTGTGTTCCACCAAGTGCAAGTGTGGCTAGGCAATGATCTAAATCCTGGAGATTGGGGCTGGAAATTGATGAATAATAGTTTGGGGCCAATCCAGACTAGGCGAGCGTTTTTGGCGGAATTTTCTTTTGGAGGTTAGGCGGGATATTCAAGAAAATACAATTTTGGAGTTGGCGGGACGGCAGATTTCGGCGAATTGCACGGAAAAAGGCGATTGATGGAGAAAGCCAGGAGAACGCTACAGTTGGAAGAGGCAGACTAGGGGGCCCCCGGATAGTTAGCTACTATCGACATACGAGCGTAAGAGTATTTTCGTTGTAGTATTTCTTTTTTTGTATAATTTAATTTTAAATCTGAATTTCACGATAATAATTATTTCTAATAATATTTGCTTTTGTAGAATTTATTTCCACAAGTGGAACGTGCCAAAGTGTAAGGTTTGGCTCGGGAAGTGGCGTAGTGGGCGAGCACGAATAGTACCCCAGGTGTGGAAGGCTCGAGGGTGCGCCGCCAACACGTGGTGTGGCTCAAGGGTCCGGCAGGACATAAATTCCCCTTAGATTCCACGCGCTGTTTAGGTGTGCGAGTTGGTGTAGGGAGGAATAGGCGACACAGTCGGTACGCGAGCGCGGAAATAACATCGGTGCCGGTACGAGTCTTCGACGAGTCGCGATTCTCGCTTGACGACTCCCGTGGGGCCCATTGGAAAAGCGAGTGGCAAAAAAGGCTGCACAAACAATTGCGGGTGCAGAAAAGTTGGATTGTATTGTTCATTGGTATGTACCAATTGCCGAGGCCAATCTTGCACCAACATTGAATCAAATGCAACAGATGAAGATCGTTTCGAAATTGATGAGGATATAACTAATATATCTCTCTTCTTGGAGCAGTCTATACAAATCGAGCAAGAAGAGGAAGAAGACAATGAAGAGGAAGAAACGAGTGACTATGAAGAATTTGATGATGAATGATGATGTAATTTTCTTGCTCTTAAAATTTTCGTTAAATTTAAATAAAAAAAATTTCATCAATAAAATAGTGTCCCATTACATTCTCTCGATTAAAATATATTGTGGAGTATTCCTACTGAGTATTCCTATTCGTTAAAAAAAAGCGCCGTGTACACTACCTCAGAGGTGGTGCGGAAATGTGTGCATATAGTCGAAAATACGACTTTCCTGCGGTCGAAAGTCACGATATCTCGAAAGCGATGCTTTGTAGAAGAAAGGTGTTGAGATCTTTTTTGTAGACAATTTTACGATCTACAAACTTTGTTTGAACTATTTTTCGGTAGCTCTCATTGTTTCAGAAATATACGCAAAAATGCGAATTTGTGACCTTTGACATCGAATAAAAAACAACGCACAAGCGGGATCGATGGGGACTTTTGACATATCATTTGTAATGACGTATTCAAGGCCTGCACAAAAATCCAGCTTGTTGGGAATTAATGCAAACTGGAATGTCTATATTGACTGGACTAAACGCAGCACTGCATATACGCAGCAAAGCATTCTATTGAATTAGTTACCCCACGTTTGCGCTAGACGACGTTTTTTTGTAATTTTTGGCCACTACAAGTGACGGATCCCTTAGAACCGGTTTGTGTTCTTCGCGCGTAATTTTAGTTGTTTTTTTTGAGTGGTTATTTTGAAAATTTTGATGTGAGATTGCTGCGGAGTAACAATTAGTTATTGGTTTTTGCTAAGAACATGCAAATCAAATGTTTTAGATTGTTTTTAGAGAGATAGTCTCGAATTTCGTTTTGATGCAGTAATGCAACACTGCGCTAAACTGTTATATTTTATTTCTTTTTTCGTGTCCAATATGAGTTTGAGGTTTTCACGTTCAGGCTGTAGGCCTTTGTCAACTGTTAAATTGGAAAACATTCTAAACCAATGGCAAGATATTGAGGATGTCTTAGACTTTTCAGATAACGACGAAAAAAATGGAAAAATCAAAATTTACGCCAAGACTCGGATGAGGAACCCGAAATACCCTTCCTAGAAGATCAGGAAGATGACATCTTGCAACGGAGCTCTGAGACCAGTACCAGCATTACAGTTCAACCATGTGAGATACCGCCTACTGTTTGAGTACCCAGTACCAGCTCCAAAGTCAACACAACTTCACGAAGCACATGTGATACCAAAACAAATATCATATGGGAAACTAAAAACTTAGAGCCGAATGAATCTTCCAAGTTACCAAATGAAATACTGGAACTGCAGACGCCTTATCAGGTACATTTTCTTACTTATTTACGAGTACTGACGATATTGTGTATCTCATAAGACACGAAACAAATCTGTACAGCGTGCAAAAAGATGCCAGTAAACCTATAAATGTCACAAGCCAGGAAATAAGACGGTATTGAAATTATTTACTTCATTTCCATTATTGCCCTGCCCAATGTTCGAGTGTACTAGCCACGGAAATATGGCTATGCCAACATACGCGAGATAATGACGCTAAAATGGTCCAAGTTTCTGAGGTAAGTACTACACTTGAATGGTAACTCTAAAATGTTACCGTATAATCAGCCAAATTCTGATCGACTTTATAAAATCAAACCAATAACTGAAAAGTTGAATCATAACTTTAGAAAAGTGCCTCTAGAACAACATTTGTCTGTTTATGAACAAACGTGTTCAACCAAAGCACGAAGTGCTCTAAAGCAATATTGCCAGACAAACGCCACAAGTGGGGCTTCAAACTGTTCGTGATTTGTGGTGCAAGTGTATATGGCTACAAATTTGAAGTTTACAGTGGCTAAGAGAATATATGCGCAGATGACGAGCCTCAATTAGGTGCTTCATCTAATGTAATGGTCCGACTTGCCAGAGAGATTCCTTCCAACCATAGCTATAGACTGTTTATTGACAATTACTATACATCGCTACCCTTGATTGAATTCGTGTCACACCGTGGTATATTAGATTTGGGCACCGTTCGGAGAAACCGTATCCCGAACTGTAAATTCCCAGAAGAAATACCGAAAAAACAGCCTAGAGGCACATCAGTTTAAACAGGTTGCAAGTTATAACGGTATTGACATATTGGTGGTGGCCTGGCGAAATAATAAAATTGTGAATCTAGCATCGAACTCTGCTGGCGTAAGTAGATTCGAGAGGTTGCAAAAGAAATAAATCAATGTTGAACGGTCCTATATTGTGGCAGAATATAATCGGCCCATGCGTGGTGTAGACCTCATGGACTCCGTAATGGATTATTATAAAATTAGACTTCAGGGCGAACGTTGGTTTATAAGGCTCGTATACCGTTTCCTGGACATGGCCATGACTAATTCTTGGCTATTGTATAGAAGAATTCATGCTGACACGGGAAATAATGTCAAGGTGCTAAATCCTGCTGTTTTCCGACTAGAAGCTGCTGAAACTTTAGCCAAATATAAAAGTGCGAACCGGCTGAAGCGCACTAGCCTTATCAGCATATTCCGCCAAAAGATATCAGATTGGATCAGTTAGGGCACTGGCCTGCTTGTCCCGACAAAAGGCTTCGGGGCAAATATCCAGGATGTACTGGAGCAGCTCAAACGGAATGTGAAAAGTGTGGCGTAGCCTTATGTTTTAGTAAAAATAATAACTGTTTCCGTCCTTTCCACAGTTCGTGAATATTAAGATGTTTTTACACCATGATGCAAATCTGCATTTCAACGTTTTTTTTTTCAAAAGCAAATACCTTTTCTTACAAATAATTTTTTTTTTACTATTTTTACCGTTATCATATAGCTCATCTTAACATATTTTCAATTACAAAAAACAAAAATACTTTCTTGCGCCGTAAAGGGCTACGCAAAATCCAAGCAAACACTGAAATGATCCAGTGTTAGTAATACAATATTTATAGATCAAACAAAGTCAATATTTCAAGTACTCAACCGCATGCCAGATTCAATATTTTTAAAGTATCTTAATCGGGTGAGAGCTTGACCAATTTATTTGAACGTTTGAAGCATGCCTCACTATAAGAATTTTGATGAAAAACTGTAACTGATTTTCAAACTGTAAAACTGTATCTGATTTTCAATTTCATTTCCGGTTAACTGTATTTGCATTAATTTTTCCCATTTGTGACATTTTATTTAACATTTTCTGGTCAAAGCCTAATGACATTTTGGACAGCATTAAGAAAATCGATGATTTTAAAAGTAGCCTCCAAGACATTCAATCAAATTTCGATCCAATGTTTAACGACAAAATGGACAAGTGTAACCTTCCTTCCAACCGAAAAAAATCCCGACTTTCGGTGGATCGAGATATCAACTAAGAATCAAGTTATAGGCAACTTTTTTGTGAAATTCTGGACAGCATTTTTCACTAAGGTTCCGCGTACACTTTGCACTAATTTGCAGTAATCTTACGCAAACAGATTTGACTTTTCATCCTTACGCACAGAGCTTTCAGTCCTTTTTTCTGATTGTGATATGAAGGGTAAAAACTTTAAAATAAATTTTTCAATATTTCCTCAATAATCAACTTGGCAGCAGTTTTCTTAGTTTTTTCAAACTTTCACAGTTAGTTTTAACTATACCAGCAACAATAGCTTCAGCAGAACGTAACTTTTCAACGTTGAAAAGAATGAAAAATTACCTTGGAAATTCTACCGGGGAAGAACGTCTTAGTAATTTGGCACTTTTGTCAATCGAGAAAAGTTTACTCAAAGACCTCTTTAGTGCTGATAAAACGTACGATTGATCATTGACAATTTCTCAGCGCAAAAGGAGAGAAGAATAGATTTAATTTATAAATTTTAACACATTTTTATAAAAATATACACTTCAATATAATTAATTTGTCGAGACTTTCATCATAACAGAACCGCCCAGTTTCTTTTTTCTTTGAATAAATATTTTTGAACGTAAATTTTTAGTTTATTTTACAATGCAAAGTCAAACAAAAATCTAATATATGTTTTAACTTATTTTATCCTTTCTGCATTCCTTTTAACCATGTGTTTGTTGTTGTCTTTTTGCCGGCGAACAACTTTGCTGATCATTATTGCGTGCGTAAACTGCTTCCTAAACTATTGGACATATTGATATATTTTGTCTCCCTTGCCTTCCTCCCCTGGCAAAAAGCTCTAAATCTTCTCGTGGTTCTTGCTGGACAAGTTAATTTTTTGGTGTTGGAGATAAAATTATTGATATGGAACACGTTCAAATAAAGTTTGATAAGTGCTACACTATAAAGTTAAGTTGACTGATTAGGGCACTTTCCTATGAAAATCTCATTAAAGTTTAAATATTTTAAAGCCGTTATAATACTACATCTGTGATCGTAATTTTCTACATAATGATAAACATAGTCCTGCCATAAGTTCTGTCACATAATTTCTCACATTGGCAACACCTTTATTTTAGGATTGACATTTCAATATCGGCCAGTTTTATAAACGTCATAATGTTGTTGACAGTTGATGGTCATTTAAAGTTTGTTCGTTTACGTGTGAAGATGGAATGGGGTGTAAATGAAAACCGGATTGCAGTGATTGCACTACATAAGTGTGGAAAATCCGCGAGTGAAATTTTCAATTTGTTGTGCCCGTTAAAAATAACGCAATGTTGTGTGTATCGTGTGATCCAGAGATATAACGAGATCCAGGCTATTGAAGATCGACCTCGTTCTGGACGTCCGCGTGATGTACGTTCTTCTGCTGCCATCAAAGCGGTCGAGAGTCGAATTCGTCGAAATCCGCTTCGTAAACAACGAATCATGGCTTGAGAGATGAACATCTCCACCCGAAGTATGTCTCGCATCATAAAATCGGACCTCGGGATGAGTGCCTTTTGACGATCAACGGGACATTTGCTGACTGAGCAGTTGAAGCAAATTAGGAGCACAAGATTGAAAGAGCTCCTTCGGCGGTCCGGCAACAACAAACATCGAGAAATTTTATTTACCGATGAAAAAATTTTTACGGTGGAGGAACATTTCAACCGCCAAAATGGTAAGGTGTATGCCCACAGCTCCAGAGAAGCCCGAGAAGTTGCCACTAGGGTAGGGGAAGGGGGAACATGACGGGGACGCGAGGTATGACGGGGTCACGCTCACATACAAGAAGCTAGACTCTTGCGAATAGAAAGCAATAAGCGATAGGAAGCCATACTCGATCAACCGTCAGTGCGACAGAAACAGTGAGTGGGAGTGCACGCGTTTTTTGTCGAGAAACGAACATCACGTTGAGTGTCTTCTCGATCAAATTTTACGCAGTTAAAAACGTCTTTACTGTAAGGTAATTATGACTATCCAATTTATGAATTTTCTCGTATATGGTTGTTAGGGTTGTATACTTTGTTGTGGTATAGTTGGATAAATGTTCAGTTATTATTTTTCTTTTGAGAAATATTTTTTTTACTAATTCAGCCTTTGGGGTAACATGGGGAAGTAGGTCTTCGTTGAGATACCTACCTATGTTGATAAATAGGTACGTGACTAACGTGGTTTTACTTTCCAGGTAAAACAATGATACGTACATACAAGAAAAAAACTAAAAGAGGAGAGTGGTCAAAAATTTCTATGAAAAAAGCTATAGATAAAGTATTAAGTAAAGATATGGGCTACAGAAAAGCCGCTTCTGACTACTTTAGAGCGATATGTTAAGAAAATGAAAGAAGGTGGTGAAGTTACGATTGGTGTACCTTTGGGCCCTAAACAACCTATATTTACAACAAAAGAAGAAGACGAAATGGTGGCATATCTAAAACATATCTTTTTGGACTTACAACTCTCGATTTGAGACGTCTAGCATATCAACTGGCTGTGAGAAATAGTAAGGCGCACAATTTTAATACTGACAAGCAGATGGCAGGGGTTGATTGGCTCAAAGGTTTCTTAAGGCGTCATCCAGATTTATCCATTCGAAAGCCCGAAGCCACATCAGCAGCTAGAGCAATGGGATTTAATAAAGTGGCCGTTAGTAAATTCTACCAGTTGCTTGGAGAGATTTATGACAAGTATAAGTTAACTCCTGACAAAATATATATTTGTGATGAAGCTGGTATCTCTGTTGTATCTAAAACCAAGAGCAAAATATTGGCCCTGGAAGGGCGAAAACAAGTAGGCTCGTTATCATCTGCAGAACGCGGCCAGACTATAACAGTAGAAATATGTTTTAACGCTGCTGGAACCTACATGCCTCCACTGATGATTTTCCCGAGACAACGAATGAAACCAGAATTGTTAGATCACGCCCGACCAGGTACTGAAGGTGTTTGCAAAGCTCGAGGCTGGATAACTACTGAAATATTTTTGACTTGGTTCAAAAAGTTCATCAGATTCTCTGGAGCTACTCGTACTAATCATGTGTTGCTGCTTCTGGATGGGCATGTAAGTCACACTCAAAATTTGGAACTAATTGATCTGGCACGTAAAAATGGAGTTATAATTCTTTGCTTTCCACCTCACTGCACACATAAAATGCAGCCAGCAGATGTTGCATTTATGAGGCCACTAAGTACATATTATGACCATGCTGTTTCGGCGTGGTTGAGATCACACCCAGGGCGTGTGGTAACTGTATTTCAGATAAGTGAAATATTTGGAAATGTATACATTCAGGCAGCTACAATGTGTACAGCAATTAACGCATTCAGAAAGTGTGGCATATGGCCGTATAACCAAAATAATTTTACGGATGCCAATTTCATATCTGCTGCAACTACTGATATACAAAATATTGAAAACTCGTCTAGTGTGGAGCAACAGAGAGTTTCAGAAGCCGAAGAGCCTCAGTATGAGGTAGTTCCATCTGTGCCTTCAACCACAGTAGGCACGACTGTTTCTTCAACGGCCACAACATCCCATCCTGGAGCAGTTACAACAAGACCTGAAGTTACAACAGAATCATGCACTCCAGTAAGAATAGATTTTATCACCGATCGTAACGAGCAAGTCACACCCGAGACGAGTAAAACACCTGCTCCCGAACCTGAACCTGGATGTTCTTTTGCTTCTAAATCTCCCATCCGTGCAGTGTGCCGCGATGAGCTGGAGAATTTAAAAAACTGAAGAAAGTATCCAATCCTAATGATCCCCGGCTCAAAAAAAACGCTAAGAAGAAACAAAAGACTACAGTTGCAGCCGAAACGAAAAATAATGATGATAAAGATGCAATTTGTCTTTATTGTAAGGATGAAAATCATACTTTTCTGAAATCATCCGAAGGTTGGGTGGGCTGCCAGCTTTGTGGACGTTGGGCTCACAATGCTTGTGCTGGTGTGGATGATGATAACACCGAAGAAATTCATATTTGTATTTATTGTGATAATAATTAGCTTACCCCATTGTGCCCCATTTTCATTACCCCATTTTACCCCATGGTAAGGGGCAAGATGGTTTTTCGCAAGTTCCCATCAAATCATTTTTTTTTTTAAAATGCTATAAGTTCATCTCCCAAAGACTATGCCAAATTGTAATTAGATAAATAAGACATTGTGTGATAAATAAATAAGAATAATGAACGTAATGATTATACTGTATTTTTGGTATTTTCCTTAGATACCCCATCATGCCCCCCTTCCCCTACAGCGAGGACATCATCCAGCATCAGTCATGGTATGGTGGGGTGTCAGCTACGAAGGGGTCACCGAGCTTCATTTTTGCGAAAAAGGCGTAAAAACTGCAGCGAAAAATTATCAAACGGACATCCTGGAGGGATGTGTGAAGCCGCTGAACTCTACGCTATTCAACAACCGACATTGGGTTTTCCAGCAAGATTCTGCGCCAGCCCACAAAGCTCGAACCACACAAGCGTGGTTGGAAACCAATATTTCAGAGTTTATCAGGGCTACGGAATGGCCTTCTGGGAGACCAGATTTGAATCCCCTGGACTACAAACTGTGGGCGGAGTAATATCGAGAGCCTTAAGCGATCTTTGACAGAAGCAGTAGCTAATTTCCCGCTAGAAACAGTGCGTACTGCTATCGATGACTGGCCCAACAGATTAAAGAGCTGTGTAAAGGCTAAAGGCGGACACTTTGAATAATTTGTTGCTTATTTTACTTCCATTAGTATGCCAAAATAAAATATATTTTCCTTTGTCAAAAACTCTTTTTCATTTATACAAAAATTGCCCATATACGTGTGACAGAACTTATAGCACGACTAAGTATACTAAAATTGCAAGCCGGTTTTTAGAAAAGTGGAGAACAGTTTTGGAGCTAAATCAACTTTGTACAATTTAAATTCTGCTTTTTTACATTTGTATATTAAATGGATGTGCGTTGTATTGCTTGTTAATTCGCTTATTTACAAAAGCTAGAGATTTAAAATAGTTCACCTAAAGTACAAGGTTGTGTTGCAAAATTTCTACTTCCCTTCCCTCGAAACCCACCCACCACTACTGGTATGTACTTCAATAATTTTTAGGAGAAAGAAAATGGAAACCGAAGGTGATGTAGCAGGCAGTAGCCTAAATAATAAAGTAGTCTCCCACCTACCCGCAGCTCCTTCGTCGACAACGACAAAGTCTACTGTTAATCTTTCACAGTTGGATTTGCATCAAATGAGTGATTTCAACACTTGAAATCTGTCTTCGAAAAAATTGCTTCACAAAAAAGTGAGCGGATGAAATAACATTTTAATGTAAACTACATAAAAATTTTGGATACCGATTTTTCAAAACATATATGATGCGTATATGATGCATCAAATATAATAATATAAATATGTGCTTATTGTATTTTATATGCAAATATATGTTGTTGAAGGGGAAGGTTTTTTGAAAGTGATGAAGGAATTGGCTCCACATTTCAAAGTATCTTTACCGAAGAATTTGCTGCGTAATAAGTATGACATTGTGAAGATGAAGTATGTTTCAAGAATAGCTCATGCCACTGAATATGCGTGACGCTTGATATATGGATGGAAACCATGAATGAAAAAAGTTTTTTGGGTGTCACGGCACATTTTTTAGAGAAAACGGTTCTTACCAGTTCGACTATTGCTACCAGAGAACTTCGGTCAAACCATACAGCAGATTACATTTCCGAAATCTTTGGTGATGTCTCAGAAGGCTGGGATATACCACTGTTTAAAGTTACTTGGGCTGCTACAGATAATGATGGTAATATGGTTGCCGCAGTAAAAAAAACTCTTGGTGATTCAAAACATTTGCCGTGTTTTGCCCATACTATAAATTTGATAGTAGATAAATAAAAAGTACTTTGACTCCAATTAATAATATTATCAATAAAGTTAGGAGCATTGTTAAATGTATTAAAAATAGTGTTATAAAATCGAATCAACTTCGCAAACCCACATTGACAGGGGAATTCATGAAGGACACACAAAAAAAATTATTTTTGACGTTAAGACACGGTGGAATTCATTATTTTATATGATGAATAGGTTTTTAAATATGTCAAAAATAGTTTCGCAACTTTTATTCGATGCTACGGATGATAGTCCTGAATTGGTAACCGGAAAGGAAATTGAAACCTTGAAACAAGTAGTCCAGTTGTTGCAACCATTTGAATTTGTCACAAGAGAATCGTCAGGCCAGAATTATGTTACCTTGTCAAAAATCATACCCATTATTAATTTTCTGACATCGCAGCTAACGTCATTTTCAACATCAATAGAATGCGTAACTCAATTATAAACAAAACTACTGACTGAATGCAAAAAAAAAGATTTGGTTTCATTGAATTCAACACATTCGTAGCATCAGAAAGAATTTTAGATCTACGCTTACAAAATCTTCATTTTAAAGATGCAAGCGCATGTGCAAGAGCAATACAAAAATTATAAAACATTATAAAAGGAGATTTCCCAATGTCGATCAGTGGATCTAAGGAAAGAACTTCCAGAGAATATTTTGATTTTTGGTCACACCACAAACAAAAACAGCGGCGTACTACACACAAGCCGATGAGGTGCCAATATATTTGCCTAATTCTGTCTGCGCATTAAAAGTCAATCCAATCCACTAGAAGAATGGGAAGACTTGAAGCCCGTGTTTCCAGCACTATGTAAACAAGCACGAATATGTTTAAATATTGTCAGTACTTGTGTACCCTGCAAAAGGCTTTTTTTTTACAAAGCTTTTGCAACAATCACTGCATCCAGAAATTGTCTAACAGCAAACATTCAGAAAAATTCTCTTTAGAACTCCGACACTTGAATCGTGAATATTGTGCGCTTGTACCAAACACGCGAATAAATCGTCTTTGACTGACAAGGCCCACCATGAATTCACTTCCGGCAAGATGAATTGCACTATCTCCGCCTGCACATAACTTGTTCTCAATTCACTTCCTTTCAAGTTACTTTTCTCACTCCAACACCACCAAAACAAAGAACAGTTTTCTTTCATTTTCACTGCGACACCGCACTTACATCTCCAAAACCAAATCCAGACTCAACCATCCCGCCAGCCTCTACTTTCCAACTTTCGCTGCCATGCCGAGGTAACGTAATCAAACTTCAATACACTTTAATTCTGTTACCCATACATCTTTTCCATCACAACAAATGCAACAATTTCCATTTGCATATGGGTACTTTGTTATGCTTTGGGTGTGAAACATGGACCTTAACCCAAGCATCCGCAAATATATTGAACGCCTTTGAGCGACGTGTCTGAAGCGAATAATCGGAGCGAAGCTAGACGGGGAAATTGTGTGAAATTTTTGACGTGCCGGAAGTGTCAACGATTGTCAGACTGCGGCAACTGCAATGGGCTGGCCACATGAATCGTACGGACGAACAACGGATACCTAAAAAGGTATTCGCTGACAGAACTGAAGGCCGGAGACCAGTGGGGAAACCGAGGAAACATTGGTCTGACTCGGCCGACGAAGACAGTTCATCGCTGCTCGGATTTCGAAATTGAAGGACGCGGTCAATGGACCAAGATAGTTGGATGCGATGGCAAGAGAGGGGCTGTAGTGCTGCGAAGAAGAAGATATGGTGACTTGCATAACCATGATAGCGTTTAGTTATATGCAAATCGTCATACACACGGGAACAATTGCCGATTGCTTTTGCCATATTAAAAAAAGTGTTCCTGCCCGCACTGGAACTTGAACCCAGGGTCCCAGGGGACCTTTCGATTGAGAGTCCACGACACTAACATCGAAGCCACCTTCTGACAATCCCCTATTCATCCAATTAGCAACTTCAACTGTGCGACTTTTTTTAATGAGCATTTATATGAAATTTGTTAGTAGGAAGGCGAGAATGAATTTTTGTTAGTATAACAAATAAAATTTTGTTTGTGGGAATAGAACTAGTTAGTATGAAGAAAGGAATTAGGTTTTGTTAGTGAAAAGGTATCGAATAAAATTTTGTGAATGGGAAGTAAAGAATGAAATTTTATTCGTGGGACACATAAAATTATTATTATTTTTCGTAGTTAAAAATATGATAGGAAAGGTAATATCAATATGACGGGGGAGTAAAAAATAAAGGTAAATGATAAAATGTTAAAAAAAATATATATATATAGGCAAACAAAAAGGTATGTGTGCCCAAAAGAAGGTGGAGATGATAAGTAGGGTATATGAATTTATGAATGGGAGAATGCTGGTATGGCCGGAATGCGCAACATGATCCATAATCGATAAGAATGGTTACTTTGCACCCAAGAGCGCTTACATACAATGATTCATCATCAACACGAATGTTTACTTCGCATCATCAATAAGAATATTTAATTTACATTAAGAATGATACACCTAAATGAATGTTTAAAAGAAACTAAAATCAAATCGGATCCGATCGGTTACATAAATTGCTTTATGCAATTTCTGCAAGATAAGCAAACTTTTGTGTTAGAAGACACTATATAAGAAAACACTCTGGATGATTGTGAGTTAGAAGAAGTTAAAAGTCTGTTGAAAGTGAGTTAGAAGAAGTTAGAAGAAATCAGTCAAGCTACTGAGGTTGAATTCAGTAGTGCAGTCTATTGCAACCAAAGTTAATCAATTAGTGTTACAAATTAAAGTTAGAGAAAGTAAAAAAAATGTTCCTTTTTTTTATTCTCGCGTGCGTCTGGAAAAACACAATGTGCCTATCTTCGATGGAATATAATTAGAATGGCCACAATTTCATATCTTCTTCCAGTATATTATGTATTTTAGTTCAGATATTGTGCGAGCGAGTGGTGTTTTATTGCCATTAATTAATCATTTCATTTAAATTTCATCTCGTTATGATCTATTTTTTTAATTTTGATCGTAGCCCAAGCTACTGGATTACTAGATAATGCCATTATTAGAGTTTTTGAAGATTTATTTAAGTTAAATTGAACGTGCAGTATTTGCAATATCTAGGCAACTGAGTCCATCATGTGCGATCTTGTGAGGGATGTCCGCCCGTCGTTGAAAACAAATCGATCAAGGTAGGATTTAACATTATTTGGGTCACTTTAGTGGAGCCTCCTGCCACCGTTCAGCTCTCGCGAGCGTGTACCCTGTTCTTATTGTCGTTGCTTCTGCAGATGTAAAACGCTACCACGCCCAACTTCTGCAAATCCTGCGAACTTCATCAGCAAAAGTACCGCTTATGACGGTTGTGCGATCGTGTTCCGTCAAAAATTTGGTGGTAGCTGTGCCAACCAGTTTTCTACAGAGTTACATATTCTGGATACGCAAGAACCGTTAATTTAAAAACGTGCTGCGTGATCGAACTAATTGTGAGTTTCGATCTCTTTCGGAACTTCAACGGAACGTAGGGCAGTTTAGCGAATTATATCTCAGCCATCTTCTAGATACCCGTGACTTTAATCGAGTTGTCATACAACAGACAAATAAAAGAACACGATGTACTACGTTATAATAACAAGTAATTATAAAAAAAAAATCATACAGCCATGACGCAAAGCAATCCTGAAGCTAACTAGTTAATTGAACAAAATAAATTTTGCAACTAACAAAGATAATTCACTCCTTCGAATTTTTCAACTTAATTATTTCTAGTGGGAAGCAGTTCGAGGGGAAATTAAATCATCGTTGCGTACGGACGTAGAGTAATGTGGGGTAACCGCCCGCGGCGGGAAAGTGTACGCAGTAAAGTTTCTGTGAGCGCCACTGTAGATTGCAAGTCGAATGACATTGAGTTTAGTTCTTCTCTGGAACGCAAGTGAGATAGCCGCGTGGCATACTTAGTGTCTGTAAAGATTCGGAAATTATCTGACATTATTGTTTTTCCCCTATTTTGGTAAAATTTTTCCTCAAATATATAGGCGTGTTACAAGTATTCAAAAAAAAAAGTTGTAGGCAGTAAACGGGTTTTAAAGGCCCTTAACGTTCATCAAATTTTCATCGGAAACAGCAAATTTAAACTAAGGTAATTCATATGTTTTTTATTTCTGTTTTAATTTTGTTTGACGTTATGGGGTAAGTATCCGCGGGTAAGTGTACGCAGTACTGAAGTGCGTACACTTTCCCCATTAAAATACTGAAAGAGCTTTAATTTATTTTTTATTGCTCTTTAGTTCAATCATGCCTCGAAAGTACATAAGGAAATGTCCTGAAAGAAAAGTATGTACCAAAGAACAGATTGAAAGGGCAACAAAATTAATAAAAGAAGGTAAATCCCAAAGCACTGCTGCTGGAATTGTTGGAATAGATGAACGCACTCTGAGAAAACGTATGAAACTTGGCTTCATTGCAACATCGATGGGACGATATAAGCCAACATTTACTCGTAAACAAGAAGTAAGAGATTCAAACTATACATGCTATTTAAACTGTACATATTAATCAGTTTTGTTTTATTGTTTTTGTTTTGCTTTCAGTTGGAAATCTATAACTACTGCAAATCGACTGATGATATGTTCTATGGTGTAACTTTGGATTCATTAAGAAGAATAGTTTATGATTTTGCAGAAGTGAATAAAATCGAAAACAGATTCGATAAAACAACTAAAACTGCTGGAAAGGACTGGGTATATGAATTCATGAAACGTCACCCCCATTTAGCGTTAAGAGAAACCACACCCACTAGCATTGCAAGGGCGATTGGCTTCAATCGAATCAAAGTAAACCGGTTCTACACTAATTTAAAAGAGTGCCAAGAGCGGTATAACTTTCCACCAGGTCGCATTTTTAACATGGATGAAACTGGCATCAGCACTGTTCCCAAAAAACACCTAAGGTAATTTCTATCAAAGGCAAAAGAAACGTCAATAAAATTGTTTCCGGAGAACGTGGTCAAACAATTACAGTAGTTTGCTGTGTCAGTGCAACTGGAAACGATGTACCGCCGGCATTCATTTTTCCACGTAAACTAATGAAAAGTGAACTAATGGATGGAGCTCCAGCTGGTAGTGTTGGTATGACGTCAGATTCAGGGTTCATAAATACAGATTTATACTTGAACTGGCTGCAACATTTCAATGATTATGTATCACCAACAGCCGACAGCCCAGTGTTATTAATAATTGATAACCATTCCAGCCATATTAGTCTACAAGCTACATTGTTTTGCAGAAATCATAATATCATCGTGATAACATTGCCGCCACATAGCAGCCACAAGATGCAACCTTTGGATAAGGCTATCTACAGTCCTTTAAAGAACCAATACGCACCCGAATCTGACCGATGGATGGCACAACATCCAGGAAGATCAATTAATCAATACCAAGTAGCTCTAATTTTCGACAGAGCTTTCAAAAAAATTGCAACTGTAGGCAATGCAGCCTCAGCATTCAAGGCCACTGGAATATTTCCGTTTAACGACGACCTTTTTACGGAAGCTGATTTTACTCCATCCTCTGTTACAGACATCTTTAGTACAACTGAACGAACTGCCAACTCTAATCCATCTAGTTCCGGTTTAACTAGTTTTGTCAACATAAGACAAGATGATGAAGGTCTTGACACTCCAAATATTGCTGAAGTGCATATCGCATCTTCCTCTAGTTCGGGAGGAAGACAAGATATTGGAAATGATATCACAGTAATTGTTGCTGAAATACACCCTCAGATAACTTCATGTCCACAAACTCAAAACGATTCCAAACCTTCATCCGAAATAACGATACTAGTCCCTGAACTTGAGCCACTGAACTTGGGTATCGAACTTGAGAGAGAAGAAATTCAAAAAGTACAGTGTTCTTGCTCTTCTATTTTAAATAAAACTTCGAACACTGCTGTACATCATGTTCCTTTATTAACAATAAGCCCATTACCAAAAGCAAAAATATTCAAACAAGACCTTAAAAATCCGAGCAAATCGGAAATAATGACTTCCTGTCCATTTAAAAATAAGTTGGAAGAGAAACAAAAGGAAATAGACCATAAATCAAGCAGGATTCGAAAGCCAAAAATTAAACGCATGACAATGACCAAAGATACATCAAATGAGATGAAGAGCATGAAAGATACGATTATAGAACAGAAGAAAAGAATATCAAAATCACTTGAAAATCACAATAAAAAGAAATATTATTGTCCACTATGTTACGAATAGTACAAAGATCCTCCTACACAAGAGTGGATTGAGTGCAATAGCTGTAAGCTTTGGTGGCACGAAGATTGCACAAGTTATGAAAATGGAATATTTACTTGTGATCTTTGTTGCCAAGATGACTAAGAGTCCACAATTATGTTACGTACAGTTATCCTAAAGCATGCGGACACTTTCCCGTTAAGACGGGTATCTGTCCGCATTTGCCAAGTTCATCAAACAAAGTATTATACATTAAGTTTATAAAAAGAAGTCAAATTTTAAGTTTTGTTATTACTTATCACTGTTTATTGGAAGAGAATAAAGACTTATTTTTTTTGATTGTGAAGCGGTTTCATCTTAGAAAAACTTTAGTCAAAACTGCGTACAGTTACCCACATTACTCTTTATCAAAATTTCTCCGCAATTAAATTTTTAATATCGAGTGAGTTTAATTCAATCAACGGCAAATCGTATTCGCCCTCACAACCAAACAAACCATGGCCTCGCGACAAGTTTTCACTTACCGACCAGATCCTTCTTCGACCCAATAATGTTTGGGTCCGACAACACACACACATGTATGGCAACACTCCACTCTGGCTCCGGTATCCGCAGCACACACACATGCGTGAAGGATTGGAATCACAGCGAGCTCAATGGAACAAGTTCACTTCTCTCTCGACTTCGAAACTGTCCGGACGTGCCGGCCGCAAGAATTGACGAAACTGCATAATTCCATAGTTTAAGCAGAATGTGCATAAATTCTTTGTTTGATATATATTTATACGATGTTAAATTTCGTGTTCAGTGAACTAGTTCTTTAAAATTCTTAAAACTCTCAATGGTTAACTAGCTTTCATCTATTTTCATTAATTGACAAATGTCTTTCGTAATGAACATTCGAATTAAATTCACCACGTTAACATTTCAATACATTTAATAATTTATGCAATTGCATATTGTAAGCAAATTCTATATCAAATTCCATTCAAGTTCAATAACTTAAAATCCATTATCTGCATTTCTTTAATTGAACTTAACTCTGTTCATATTTTTGATATGTTCAATGAACTAGTTGTGTAAGCAAAAATATTTTCTGTGATTTTGTTTAGTATATAAGAATTTATTATAAAAACAAATTGCTGTGAAAAAAAATTATTCAAGTGCAACCAGTCTTTATGTGAACATTACAACATTTTTTTTTTTTCCTTCGAGTAAACGTTTCACTAGTTGAAAGGGAATTGATGATTAGGAGCATATTGGCCTGCGATTCTTGGGATCAAAATAATTTTCGTATAGCTACAACTGGCTGCACTTGGATCATCGGAAGTAGTTTGGGGTCATCATGGCGGAAAACTGCAAGAAATCAATATCGGAACGACGAAGCGAATCATCAGTAATTTCAAAATGGACAGTGAAAAGAGGTATTCACTGGCATATTTTAAAACGAGTTTGGACGGAATAAGGGAACAATGGAAGAATTGCGAAGAAGAGAATCCAAAAACGTATATTACATTGGAGAAGGATGCAGACTCTCTTAAAGCACACAACGAAGAATACGAAGCTTTGGAGAATCTGGTTTTGGAATATATTACATTATTTTGCTCCAAAATCTACGAATATTAGGGGTTCAAGCAATCGGTGACGATGGACTCGGTAAAGCTGGAATGGATTCGCATCCCAACCTTTGATGGGAGGTTTGATATAGTATGGTGCACGAAAACAATCAGCTGAGCTCTGTTCAGAAGCTACAATATCTGAGGAACGCAGTTAAGGATTATGCAGAAAAACTAATCAGTCATTTGAGCATCACTGAGGAGAATTACGGTGTTGCATGGAAACTTCTTGGTGAAAGGTGCAATAAGCATCAAGACATTGCACAGGAAGTGTGGCAGCGATCTTTGGAGTTACAAAGATGCAGTGCACATGATGCCAATGGTTTCAAGCGCTTTCTTGATACAAAACATCAACTGGAGTTGTACGAGTATTTGCAGGCAATTAGAGGAAAATCATTCGATATATTAAGGATTTTCATACTGAGTCAAAAATTGGACGAAGAATCGCGAAGAGATTGACTATTAATACTGGAAGCTCTTTCAGGAACTGCAAAATCAACAGGGAAAAAAGTGGTTACTGTACACACGACACCGGTTGAAGTCAAACAGTGTTGTATAAAGTACAAAGCTAGGCATCGACTGATGAATTGAGAGGCTTTCAAAAAACTAGATGTTCAGGCGAAATGTAATTTTGTATCTTCAAAACAACTATGCTAAAACTGCCTTAGCGACAAGCGTAAGGTCACTAGCGGCCCATCAAAATAAAAGTGTAAACTACACTGATAGAAAAATCGGTATTCAAATCAACTATTTTCCGTGATAAGCTTACTATTGCCAAAAAAAATGCTGCAAATGTATTTGCCTTAACAAATTATGTATTGTTCAAAACAACAACTATTTCGTTTTTAATTTTATCCAACCAAAAATGAAATAATAATCAAATACATAATGTTTAAATTGAATATGTACATATGTTGATTTTAAAATCAAAAACGTCTGATGTAAAATCAAATATGTGTGATGTTTAAATTCCAATATGTACATATGTCAATTTTAAAATCAAAAACGTTACATGTAAAATGAAACACGTCTCATGTTTAAACTCAAATATGTAGTGAAACTTAAAATCAAACACGGTCTCTGTAAAATCAAACACGCGGCAGGTTAAAGTTCGACTATGTAGTCAATTGTAAAATCAAATACGCCGTGAGTAAAATAAAACACATGTCATGTTTAAATTTGAATATGCTCATTTGTCATTTTTAAAATGAAATACGTTGTGTATGAAATCAAACACATCGTGAAGTTGTTCACGCTGAAATGTCAAGCAAGAAGGTACAGTGCAATGATCGTCAACACTCATGCTCACACCATGTTTGGAGATCCAAGAGTGCGGTTTGTGATACATATTTCCGTTGTTTATGTTCGTTTGTGCAAACGTGATGTCGAACACTCTAAGTCCAATTAATACCGCGTTACAGGGAAGTGCCGTGTGTGATAGTGAGACTATTGTTATTGCATTGTTCAATGTGTTGATTTCTTGGGGTTTCGACGATCTTTACACGGAGTTAGTTTCTCGCGCGATAAATTTAAGTGCATTAAGCGTTTTTTTGGAGAAAGATATTGATGAACTGTTTCTGCACAAGCCGTTAGGAGCGAAGGCGTTGTTCCGGCAAAAGTTGGCAACATGGCGAAAGGAAAATGTAAGTTCGAAAAAATAATTTATGTATTTATATATGTATACAGTGAAAACTCTAAAGAATCTTATCTTACAGAATATCCCGAATCCGGAAAATAAAATTGATACGAGTAACATTGAAAGTATCGTGAAGGAAGTTTTGAAGTACAATACTCGCTTCGATTGTTCATGTTCGTGCTCCTCCAGATCGTCTCCAATACCCGATTATGTTTATTCTGTATCACCAGCAACTAGTTTAACTTCAAATTTTGAATATGTGCTACCTGTAAGTACTTCAAATATGAAATAAGTATTTACACATTTAATTTTTCTTGGATCGATTCTTATGTTTGTATCGTTCAAAAATGAAAATAATGTTAAAGTCTTTCGACAATGTATATTTTATTGTTTTTAATACAATAAAATATACATTGTATAAAGCGAACTTTAGACTATTATTTACAGTCTTCCTCAGTACTGAGGAAGACTGTAAATGACAATGAAAAGCCCGCTTTATATTAAAAACAATAAAATATCCAATGTTAAAAGGAACATAAAACTATTTTCAGTTTTGAAATGTTTACATGTTGGTTCGGGGACATGTAAGCTGTACCTTGAGTACCTTTTTTTAGAAAAAATTACAAAATCATAATGGTTCTGCGACCTCTCTGTTAGTACGTCCATCTGTTTATCCGTGCGTCACAGCAAGTTTTCTTAGAAACTACTTAAGGCGCAGCCTTCAGTAAAACTGCAAATTTGGGTATACTTTACAACCGCTCACCTCAGAAACGTTACGAATATTTGCAAAATTTTTTTAGCTGGAAGTCAGAATAAACCTTTTACTATTGACTCAACTCATTATATTTTGCAAAAAGCTTGTTGCAAAAGTTATTAAATTCAAACAATTAGCATGTTTTCGTTAAAAAATGTAGCAAATCTCGGAAACTACTTAACGTACCTAGTTGTTTAAGCTACGTTTGTTAAATCTAAATTATTTGCATTGAATTAACTCATCAGAAATCCAAAAAAGTTTTTTGAAAAAAATTTCCTAGAACAAAATGTGGAAATTTGATACAAATCAATGTGCATGCATGATATTTGTTCAGTGCGTGCAAATTATACATTTTGTTCTAGAAATTTTTTTGCAATGGTTTTTATTTAATAATTTAGATGTAACAAACATAGCTTAAATCAACTCGGTACGCTAAGTAGTTTCCGAGATTTAATACATTTTTTAAAGAAAACATGCTATTTTGTTTGAATTTTTTTTAATTTTCGCAACAAACTTTTTATAAAATGTAATGAACTGATTCAATAGCCAAAGGTCCATTCTAATTTCTACTTTAAAAAATTTTGCAAATATTTGTAAGGTTTCCGAGATAGACGGACGGCTGTATAGTTATCCCAAATTGGCAGTTTTACTGGGGGCTGCGCCCTGAGCTACACTCATGCAATTTTGGACGTTAGAAGTGATAGTCTCTCCGAAGTACAAGTATAAACTTTTTTAATAAGGTTTTCAAAGCGTCTGAATCAGTTGAAAAAAGTGCAATAACAGCAAAGGGGGTGCGAGGGAGGTGAAAAATGATGGGGTAACGGGGAAGGGGAAATATATGAACAATTTGTGTTTTTGCTGTCCATCGGTCCTTCTTTGAATTTCTTGAAGTATGCGTTTCGACTATATCCAACCATCTTCAGACCGAACTGAAGATGGCCAAAGATAGCCGAAACGCATACTCCTAGAAATTTGAAGATAAACAACAAAAGAAAGAAATGTTTTTTCTTCATATTTTTCTTTGGAGGCCAACAACAAGTGAAGCATTTTCTAATACACATTTTTAATTGAAGTTTGGTTGAGTTACATTTATTGATTTCATTTTTCTTAGGATATCGATTCTATGCTGGAATCTTCGTTAATGGGCCGTTTTGTTATTGAAGAGTTCACAAAAAATAAAAAGCTAAATGATAGTTCCAGAAACATAATTATTGACGCAATAATATCGTGGCACGTAAAAAACAACAAATCTATTTCTAGAAGGCAGTTTGATTTCATCGCCCAACGTATCGCAGAAAGGTTCAACGATGATAAGGATTTATACTACAGAGCACCAAAAAATATAAACGAAAATCCTTGTGGCCGGCTTTATAGCAAATATTACAACACAAAACGCAGATTGGGAAGAATAGGTTTAAATTTTGACAACAAACAAACTGCAGCATCTTCTTGACAAGATAAAATTGCAGTAGAAATCGTAACGGAAGAAAATGAAGGTAAAATACCAATTTTTAGACTGCAACAAATTTTTCAAATACTGGTTTTAGACCTTACATCAGACATAAATTGGTTGCAAGTCTATCGAGAACCCTGGGAGGAAGTCAAGCAAAAATGGTGCAATACTTTTAAAGAGAGGAGAAAACAGATTTTATTGAACGCATCCAACAAATTAGCGTCAATTTTTGTTCAGTGACCTCTTTTCAAGCATGCAGCTGGATATTCATTGGTAAGTTATATTTCATAGTAAAATCCTCTTTTGAGGATAATGTACTTGTTGTTTTACAACGCTGATACTTGCAGATACACGCTGATTTTGCTCTACTTTACCCCGCTAAGCAACACAATTTAATTAACAACTGGAGTGAATTGCGTAGTCAAATCGTACAGGTTTTCAACAAAAAAATAAAAGATAAAGCCAGTCAAAGCATCCTGAAAAGGCTGAATGAATGCGACCAATTTACAAGTAAGTTAAATGACTATTAAAAGTTAGAGTAATATGATTATTGTATTGCGTCATTTAGTTTCAGATGACCCCTGTATTATCGATTTAATACATGCAGTGTTGCCCCCAACTATAAGACGTTGCAAAAAAGATACAACATCCAAAAAGAGAAGAGTCGTAAAATCAACGATTAAAGATGCACAACAGTCGATGGTGTTGAAAATTGCGACAATAGACGATTTTTACCCAGAAATTGATCGGCTTTCTTTGCACCTGAAGGAAAAGGGTGAGACACTTCAACCAATCATTATTCACGTCGCTTCAGAAGCAAAATTTATAGTATATTATGACGATATCAAATACAGTTTTGACGAATTTTTACCGGCTCTTGACACATGCTTCAAAACATTTTTTGTTTTAAATTTGAAGTATTCCGAAGCATCGAAATTAGTTTGGCAATTCATCCAAAAACATTTTTTTCAAATTGATTCTTCAGAAAAAATTTCGCCTAATATTTTGTCACTCCTCAAAGACTTGCAGCCATGTTGATTTGTCACATATGCAAAACAAATTTCAATGAAGTTTACATTTTAATTGATCATTACAAATTTGTTCACAACTTTTCTGCAGTAGATGATTACCACTGCAGTAATTGTAATCACAACTATAATTTGAAAAGCTTTAAAAGACATTTTACTCGATCATGTCGTTCTCTTTTATCAGAAAGGGGTGTCAATTTAAACCTACCTGATCATAGTTTGAATGCAGCCGCATCAAGTATAAAACAAGTTCTTTCTAATGATTTCGCTTCCCAGGGAAGCAATAATAAACAAAATGATGCGGAATTTACCAATCTAAATATGTTCTCAAATATTGAAAAATCGATTGTTCAGTTTTTATGTATTCTGTACGGGAAACCTAATCTGCCTCGAAATTTAGTAGAAAATATTTTCGTAAACTTTACAGAAAATCTTTTAAACAGTTTACTCGATAACTTAAACCTGATGTTTTGTACTTTTTTATCTGAAAAGGAGCAACGGGCAATTGAAACTATTTTTAGTGAAGTTAAACATTTATTCGAAAAATTAAATACGTTTTACAAGTTCATACAAGCTATGAAGCAAAAAGATTTATACGAAGAACCATATCAATTTATCATTAATAAGGAATTAACTCTGCAACCAGGTATGATACCATCTTTTGAAGAAGTTGAGTCAAAGGGAACACTATTACCAATAAAATTTCAGTTTCGAAAATTTTTTGAGCTACCCGGCATATATGAATCTGTGCTGAAGAACGTAATCCACATAACAGAAAACAAAATTCCTCATTTTATAACTAGTAAACTGTGGAAAGATAAAATATCAGAGCTATCTAAAACTAAAAACGGGACTATTTTACCATATTTTCTTTACTTCGACGATTTTGAATCGAACAACCCCTTGGGATCGCATGCAGGTTCCCATTCGATTGGTGCAGTTTATTATAGTTTTCCAACTCTTCCTCAGTGGACTTTGTCCAATCTTGACAGTATTTTCGTTGGAATGTTATTTTATAGTAAATATAAAACATTTGGAATAAACTCCATTTTCCATAAACTTATTTCGGAGTTGAAGGACTTAGAAGAAAATGGTTTAACAATCAATTTTAAAACGGGTCAGATTCAATACTTTGTTTTAGGGTTAATTCTTGGTGATAACCTTGGACTCAACACTATACTAGGGTACACTAGAAGTTTTAGTGCAAATTATTCATGTCGCGTCTGCTTATGTTCTAAATCTGAACTTGACTATTTTCTGGAAGATAATTTTACTTATCACAGACAAATTGAAACATATAACTCAAATTTTGAGAAGTATCCAGATCCTAAAGAAAGAGTTAATCTTTGCGGTATTCGAGAGAAGTCTCTTTTTAATGACATCGCAACGTTTCATGTCCTGAAAAACTATGTTGCTGATGTTATGCACGATGTTCTGGAGGGGGTATGTCATTATGATATTTGTGAGGTTTTGATTCATTTTATTAGTGTAGAAAAAAAATTCTCTCTTGACACTTTAAATAATCGCATTCAATTATTCACTTATGGAGAAACTGAAGTAGGTAATTTGAGCAATCCTATTAAAAATGAACATTTAGATAAAAGAAAACTGAATATGTCTGCAACAGAAATGTGGACATTCTGTCGATTCCTGCCATTATTCGTTGGTGATCTGATCCCTTTAAATAACGAAAACTGGCGTCTAGTAACTGTGTTGAATGAAATAATTGATATAATTTTCAAGACCTCATTTACAAGTGACGAGATTATCAAATTAAATTCTCTTATATCTGAACACCATTCATTGTATAAGAACTTATTTGGATGTAATTTAAAACCTAAGTTTCACAACATGGTTCACTATCCTTTCTTGATAAATATGGTAGGACCTTTAAAACACATTTGGAGTTTAAGATATGAATCGAAACATAAATCATTGAAAGGTTACTGCAATAATGTTACTTCCAGAAAAAACTTGCCCTACTCTTTAAGTATCAAATCTGGATTAAGTTTTTGTTATCAAATAAGCAAAGAACACGCAATACCAGCTAAAATCTGCAAAAAATCGAAAAGAAAAACTTTTATTATAGATGAGCCTTGTAGTAATCTAAGAACTATGGCTCTAAAAGCAGCGCTGACACAGGCACACAGCACGAACGCAATTTAATAAGGATTCAGTCGATTCAGTCACCTTCCCCATCGCAACACTCGTTTTTTTTTTCGCAGGAATAATAAGTGGAAAAATTTCCTTTGTACTTAACACCCGGGAAACAAAATTCTAAAAATGTCTAAAAAAATTTCTAATGTGTAGTATCTTATTACAATATCTTTTGAAGATAATTTAACGAATTGCGGTGTAACGCGGTATGCAAATGCTTAGAACGAAACGGTTAACCCCTTTTAATTATGAATGCTAAAATCATTGTATCATTTAACCTGTTAATTATGAATGCTAAAATCATTGTATCATTTAACCTGTTAATTATGAATGCTAAAATCATTGTATCATTTAACCTGTTAATTATATGAACGCTAAAATCATTGTATCATTTAAACCCCTTAAAATTTGTCTAATTCTTCCGATTTTCCCACCTAATTACGTTTAATTATCATAAACGACAAATTGCCTTCAATTGATAACTTAATTGAACCTACAAAAGACAGTGAAAAGGGAAATTGCAAATACCGCCGTCATAAACTACAACTGATAAGGAAAAAGTACATTTGATAGCAACAAAAAAACCTTCAATTGTGTGATTTCCCCCTTTCTGAATGGGTTCGTATTGTTCTACTTGCCCATAAAGTGTCGTAGTTGCTTGAGTGTGGAGAATATTAAATTGTGCTTGCGAAATTTGCATGCTATTGCGTCGTAAATCATGAAAATGGGTGATAACTACATAACAACATTGGAATTATCGGGGAGAGTGGCGCCGGCAAGTCGAGTCTTATGCTTCGTCTCACAAACGAGGAATTGGATGGAGATGGGGAGTGTTTCGCTCGTTTTCGATTGAATACGAGTTCCGAATTACGTTGGACGGTGAAGTGATTTGTTCTGATTGATTTTATTTTGCGTTGCATGCTTGAGTTTTTCATCCAAGCCATCGCCAATATCGTTCGGGATCTTGCATTTGTATTAGCAGTATTGTGTGACGAAAAACGAAATATGCACATAGACATAACGTCATCTCAGTTACGCTTACTCCGGCGTGTCATCGCTCCATCGCATGCTCCGGAGTCACATCTTGGTGTTGTTTTGTAATAATCCCTTTAAAGCGGTTTGAGTAGCGATCCCGCTATAGAAATTGCATTTCGAAAAGTCAAGTGGAATTACGGGGATTGTGGGGAGTCGGTTATGGATTTTCACGGCGGTCACGTCGGATGCGGAAAGAAACTTATCATGTCGTAGGGTGTTAATATCGAAATTACCAAATACGCGTTAATGATTGCCTATGCGAATGCATATGTTAGGAAATCGGAAAGTTATCGTGGGTGAAAATAGTACAAGAGCGGTGGTGTTCATTACGGTTTCCAAGAAAAAGTGCTCGGGAATTTGGCATTTGGATGCAATAAGTGGAAGAAGATAAAATTGTTGTGGGGTTTGCGTTGGTTGAATGACGGAAAGACCGTAAATGTTTTTGGAACGGGAAAATTGATTTGAATGTGAATAAATGAGTGTCAAGTGAAAAAGAAAAATCCGCAATTGATTTATGCTTTGAAAATGGAGAGTTTTCTTTGCGGTTCTTCGTGCTGCTTCTGCGAGGTGTTGGCGATCGCGGAAAAGTTGGTGGTGCGTTGCTGCTGAAGCGTGTGCGCGACAAAGAAAAGCGTGTTTGCATCTTCCGTACAACAAAAACGAACGTTGTTGTTCAGCAGCGGAAAAAGAAAAACTTGGCGCTCGTTGTGCGCAAGTGACGTACGAAAGTAAAATTGGAGATTGCTAGTCGGCCTTGGGTTTTCCTGCTCGCGCGGAAAACTGCTCAAGTGCAAGATAGTGTTGTGTGCGCCGGGAAAGCAGGAAATTCGCGTGGATCATTTCTCGTGAATATCACGGACTGTCTTGTGGAAACACGTCATCGCGGACGAAACTCTGGGAATAATTTTATTACCGGAAAAACTAACGAGGATTAGTTATTTCTATCCGTTTTAGTTATTTATTTCCACCCGACAAATAGTGCTCAGTGCAAGATTGCGGGACGTGAAATTTTAGTTTGTTTGATCTCAACTGTTACAAATTTTCGGTCGTCAGCAGACAACAAAGGGAAGTTATTCGTCAAGATAACGGGAAAGCCAAAACGAAAACAGTTTCAGTTTTGCCTGCTCGTGGAAGTAAATTTGTTGGGACTGTGCTGCAAGAGAGGGGGAAAATATTCTAGCGAAGAAACTCAAAGCCCGGATTTAAACATTTTTTTTATCGCGCGTCACTTGTACTGATCCATGCGCGCCAGAAAGTTTTAATGTGTTTCGTGCTGAATTTTTCACGAATTCAACCAAGAAGCCGAAAAGGAAATTCTAAAGAAAAACGTTTTAATTTGCATGAATCTCGTTATCACGTGTGCGTTTTAGCATTTACCAAAAGAAAAAAAAAAAGAAGAAGAAAAGTTGACAACGAAAATATTCCAGAAATATCGCGAGTGCTTTTAACTAATTTGCTATGCAGTATTATAACTTTACAGGACTTACTCACCTCGTCAACGAGCGCTCGTCGTCGGAAAAGGTTGGGTAAGTTCCCCTATTGTTTCATTTTTACATATATACCAATTGTTTCATTTTTACATATATACCAATTGTTTCATTTTTTATATATACCAATTGTTTCATTTTTTTTATATATACCAATTGTTTCTTTTTATTCAATTTATTCAATTAAGTGGGGTAATCTTTAATATATACTGCAAATACTAATTATATCAATATTAAAAAATGTTTTAATATATACACTGAATAATTTTTGTTGAACTATTTTGATTTCTTTGCTTTGTATTTACGAGAAATCAATGAAATTAAATAAAATGATGAATTAAACGGTAAAAATCGGTCTTTCCCTTCCGGTCTTTTCCAATCGGGTATAGGACCCGGTACGGTGGCAGGCTTCCACCCCAAAATATGAGCCAGCCACCGGGTACTTAAAAATTTTTCTGTTTCAGGAGACTTAATGGGTTGAGTGGCCCAAGCCAAGTGCCTTTTTATGGCATAGAGTTATGCAATTCAATTGTATAATTCTATGACATAAATTGGTCACCGGGGTACTCCCCTTCTGATGGGAAAGCTCATATAATTCAAGTTGTATGAGTTTTCCACTCAGAAGAGGAATACCTGGCCACTTCAACGATTTAACATTGGATTTATTCCGGTTGGGTGGGCATGAAGGGGCTCCACCACCACCCGGTTGCCCCTCTTTCATTTGTGGGCCCTGAATGTATTTGGGTAAAGACGAGGTCAACCCCAAATTAGTCTTTCTTGTCAGGTTGCACTTGTTCTCGCAACAAGTCGTAATTCCTTCGTGGAGGTTATTTACTGATTTGCGACTTCGGTCGTCCTCTCGAACTCTGCAAGCAATTCGTGAATGCGAAATGTTTTGTAGTGAGTCCTCGTGCCGGGGAAACGAACCCGCCCCACGACACCGCAATGCTAGCCTGCCAGCGCATTCACGCGTCTCCGGACGAGGGCATTCTCGGCAGGAATCAACATCTTCCTCTGCCGAGGCAGCAGAACATCGCTGCGGTCCTTTACGGACATATGAAAATCTATTATTCACTACAAATGGCGCCCAACGTGGGGCCCGAAAAGCCCGGCTGTATCATCAGTCGTGAGCACGAGACAGTCCATCGTCTCTAGGTGTCCCCACAAGGTGTTAGAAATTTTGGCGGGTAGATAACTCCCGAGGGTTTTTGCACTAATCGTGCCCCAGCAGCCGAGTAACTTCCGAACGTGTGTTGTCTTCGGACATCAATATCGTTTGGTCCTTCTTTTGATTTATACCTTGGTGGTTTACCACCATTGTATAACTAGTAAGGCCAAATTATATTAGAGTCCCTTTTTGTGTTCGGAGGTTATTATCCCAACATCTATTTTGCGGAGGATTCTGATCCGCTCCCCCAAACCAGCGGTGCCTAAGTGTCTTAAATTACATGGATTTTGATTTCATGTGATTGGCTGATTAGCTAATCCATGACTATCCATGACAAGACACGCGCTGCTTGTGGATTAGAATCCCACCCTGGGCTGACAAGCTGTAACTTGAGAAGTTTGCTAATGAGGGATCACTTCGGAACCCTGATTTTCATGGTGCCACAAGAGAGTGTCCCTGAAACGTTTTAGAAGGATTGTGCCATGGTGTCCATACTTGGGAGGAAGGACGGAAAGGAAAGACCGATTATTTTTTTTTGATAACTTAAAACTTTTTTTTGAAACTATATCATACATTCTTTTTGTGAGGTTCGACTATAGTTCGCCACTGACGGCCACTTACAAATTATAAATTTTGCATCATTTTTTTCACATTTTCATTATTTATATATATATATTTATTTAGGTTTTTAGTTAGCAATTTAAATTTCTTTTAGCATGCCCACCAAAAGAACTCCCGAAAGGAGAAAGTTGCGGTCGGATGCCGGACCAGCTCTATTGTGTTCCATCTGTCACGAGGACATGGACGAAACTACAAGCCAGAGGTTGCAGTGCGGACACAGGCTACATCAGCTGTGTTTGGCACAACTGCGGCAAACTTCATCCACGTGCCCGCTCTGTCGACAGCCTTTGGAAATCGCACAGCCAGCAACAGAACGACCTCAGTCCTCCAGTACAAGTGGAGCTGTCCCCAAAAGCGGACCCCTTCCATCCACTACAAGGAGTGCACGAGACGATGACTACAGGGCTGAAGCAGTTCCGCCTGCAGAAGAAGCGAGTCCACCGGTGGCTGTGGAAGCCACAGTTCTACGAGATCTAATGGCGCTCGTACAGGACATGTCCACCCGGCTCGCCTCTCTAGAGAGCCAGAGAGAGAACCCCGCACCATCCCGGCCAAGAACTCCTCCTATGTGGGATTCGGACCCAAATCCGTGGGACTTCCCAGTAGACTCGCGGCGTGATCCCGAACGGATCCGGCCAGGTACAGCCATGAATCCGTTGGCTCCAGTTTACCGGCCCCGATTGAGCCAAGCACCGCCACCAAATCAGGCTCCCGTGATTCCGCCGGACCAACGCTTCCATCCACACGACATGTATCGGCTGAAGCCGACACAGATCCCCAGCATCATCCAGGGATGGAATCTACATTTCAGTGGGGAACCCAATACGATAACGGTGGAGGTTTTCATAAGTCGGGTGGAGTCACTCATTGAGCAGATGCTAGCAGGAGACCGCACAGCGCTCGCAGGATACCTGCCAATGCTGCTTAGGGGAGCAGCCCTGGAGACATATTGGAGGATACATTCAGCTCCACCATCCATACGCTGGTCACGGCTGAAGGAGGTACTCCGCATGGAATACCCTACGGTCGACATGGACGAATTAGTCCTGGATAAGATGAATGCTAGATGGCAGCGTCCGGACGAGTCCTTCCATAAATATCGAGCCGATATCCTTCGGTTGAATGACCAGCTGTCAGAGCCATTGTCTTCTACCCAAATTCTTCGCCTGCTAAAGCGCAATCTAAGACCGGAGATTCGTCGGCATATCGTGAACTCCGATCCACAGAGTATGGAGGCCCTGCTGAGAAATGTGCGTCGTATAGAAGGGTTTGAGGAAGACCTACGGGACCGGCCATACTTACTAACCAGGACGGGTCCTCGACGAGGAATCGCGGAATTGGCCCCAGATTATACCACCCTAGATCTGGAGGATGATTTGGACCCAGACCAGCTTGCTGTAGCGGCGGTGGGAAGTCTTACGACCTGCTGGAATTGTCACCAAACCGGACACCGGTTCATTTCATGCCGCGCAGAACGTAAGGTTTTCTGCTACGGTTGCGGCAAGCCGGACACTTACTTCCCGGACTGTTCTGAATGTGCCGCACGAAAAAACGGCCAAAAGAGTACCCGACCACCTCAGCGGTACTCGAAACCCCAGCAGTAGCTCCTCAGTCAGCGGCTCACCCCAACCAACCTGACGTTAACCCACCAGCCATAACCATTACGACTGCGGATGTTCACTCTCTTCCGGAGACCTCACCAACGACAATATTAAAACGACCATCGCAGTCACTGCCAGAAGAACCGCGGCAGCCTCAAGTACGCACGCTAAAACCTTATCATGTTAGACTGCAGGAATATCGGGTGGCTCGAGAGCGAATATTTGCTTCCGAAGTCGTCACTTCCCGTTCGTGCACGACAAAATGGTCAACCCGTCGTTGGCGGAATTTCCGCAAGAGAGTGCGCACCTGCCGTCAAACCGTAAACTCTTGTAACATCTCGGAGGTTGCTGAGAATGAGATCAGACCTTATCATCCAATTAAAGTGTTGGGCGAGACCGTGTTTGCATTGATCGACACGGGTGCCAGTATCAGTTGTCTTGCCTCGAGCTTTGGCTCGAAAGTGCTCCAAGAATACCCGAACTTGATTAAATCCTGGCGCACTGAAATCAGTACAGCTGATGGCACCAAACACCCTATACGAGGTAAACTAACAACACCCGTGACGTTCAGGGGTCAGACGAAGGATATTACCTTCTACATTATCCCGTCTTTGACTCAGAACGTATACCTTGGTGTCGATTTCGTCCTTCGCTTTGGACTGGCCTCCGATTTATTCACCGATTTGTCTTTAAAAACCAGAAATGTCAACGAAATCACTTCTACTCCCGATAGGCATGACCTGACGTCTAACCAACGGCAACGCCTGGAAGCATCCATTGCTGCTTTCCCATCTTACGCTACCCAAGGCCTTGGCCGCACCACCCTAGTCTCACACGCCATCGACGTTGGCGATAGTAAACCGATTAAACAGAGACACTACGCCATCTCGCCAGCCATGGAGAAATTGGTGTATGCGGAATTAGATAGGATGCTCGAGTTGGGGGTCATAGAAGAGTCCCAAAGTGCCTGGTCCTCACCGGTAACCTTGGTTGTAAAGCCAGGTAAAGTCCGCCTCTGTCTTGATGCCCGTAAGGTAAATGCGGTTACCATCAAGGACGCGTACCCTCTTCCACTCATCGATGGAATACTAGGGAGACTGCCGAAAGCCAATTATATCACCAGTCTCGACCTAAAAGACGCCTTCTGGCAAATTCCACTCGATGAGGGCTCGAGGGACAAGACCGCCTTCACAGTGCCTGGACGACCATTATATCAGTTCGTCACAATGCCCTTTGGCCTGTGTAACGCGCCGCAAACGATGACTCGGTTGATGGACAAGGTCATCCCACCTCACCTAAAACACCAAGTGTTCGTGTACCTCGATGATCTTTTACTCATCACGGAAACGTTCGATCAACACCTCCTACTTCTACAAGAAGTAGCCCTGCACATCAGTAAGGCGGGACTCACCATCAACGTACAGAAAAGTAAGTTTGTCATGAAAGAAGTCCGATACTTAGGCCATGTCATAGGACATGGCACTATCAAAACGGATCCAGACAAAACTCGTGCGATTGATGAGTTCCCCTTACCAAAAACTGTGAAGCAGCTACGACGTTTCCTTGGTGTGTGCGGTTGGTACCGAAGGTTTGTTCGGAATTATGCAACAGTTTCAGCGCCCCTGTCAGACATGTTGCGGAAAGGGAAGTTCGTTTGGACCGAACTCAGCCGAAAGGCATTTGAAGAGCTTAAACAAGCCCTCACATCAGCTCCTGTCTTGCACAGCCCCGACTTCACGAAGCCCTTCTCCATTCATTGTGACGCAAGTCAACATGGAGTAGGAGCCGTGCTGGTGCAATTGACCGATGAAGGAGAGGAAGCTCCCATCGCCTTCATGTCCAATAAGCTGAATTCGGCCCAAAGGAACTATACTGTTTCCGAGCAAGAATGTTTGGCAACGGTAATGGCTGTGAAGAAATTCCGAGCTTATATCGAGGGCCACCAATTCGAGATCATCACGGACCACGCGTCACTACAATGGTTGATGAACCAGGCAGATTTAAGTGGACGCCTAGCCAGATGGGCTCTTAAACTGCAAGGGTTCAAGTTCTCCATCAAACATCGGAAAGGAACCCAGAACATCGTACCCGACACTCTCTCACGGATGTTTTCCCCAGAGGGAGCCGAAATAACAATAAATGACGAGGACCCCATCGAAATAGATTTGGACAGCCCACATTTCGAATCAGATAGCTACAAAGAGTTGAGGCAAACCATAGCGACCCAACAGACACAGCTGCCTGACTTGAAGGTAATAGACGGCTATGTGTATAGACGAAACGAATACGCCACTGGTGATCCATGGCAGGAAGAAGAGTCTTGGAAACTCTGGGTACCGGAGGAAATGACACAACAGCTGATCCTCCGCGCACATGATCATCCGTTAAGTGCCCACGGAGGTTACGGTCGAACACTACGGCGACTAAAAAAATACTTCTTTTGGCCTAAAATGGCATCCCAGGTCAAAGACTACGTGAGCGCCTGTGAGACCTGTAAAGGCACCAAAGCGCCCAACCAGCCTCTTCGACCTCCTATGGGTCAACTCAACGTCCCAGAACGCGTGTTCCAGCGTCTATACATCGATCTACTCGGTCCATATCCTCGGTCTTCCATGGGACACATCGGAGCTATAGTCGTTCTAGATCAGCTCTCAAAATTCCCAATGGTGGAACCTATCCGTAAATTCACAACTCCATCGATCGTGAAATTCTTAGAGAACCGGGTATTCCATGTGTTCGGAGTTCCAGAGAGTGTGTACTCAGATAATGGAGTACAGTTCCGGTCTCGGCAGTTTAAGAGCCTACTTGAGCAGTATGGCATTGAACACCAACTGACGCCCATATACTCTCCTCAGTCCAACGCGTCAGAACGGTTGAACCGCACCCTATTGGCCGCGATCCGTTCCTACGTCCACCCATCTCAAAAGGATTGGGATCGGCGATTGTCTGCCATCACATGCGCCCTGCGATCCTCGTATCATTCCGTCACCGGTGTCGCCCCTTACTTTGCCGCCTTTGGACAGCACATGATTTGCCACGGTAAATCATACCGACTGTTACGGCAATTAAAGTGTTTGGGAGACCCGGTCGTTGCGCTGGAGCCCCACGAACGTTTAGGAGACCTCCGCCAACAGATCGGACGGAAGATTAAGGCCGCAGGTAGTGCAAATGAAGCGCAGTACAATCTCCGGTCACGATCTGCTAATTTCAAAGAAGGAGATGAAGTTTTCCGGCGAAATTTCCGCCAAAGTGACGCCGCGGGGCATTACAACGCCAAGCTGGATAGGCGATTCCTGAAAAGCCGCATAAAGAAGGTAATGGGACCTAACCGTTACTTGATAACGGATCCATCGGGAAAAGAAGTGGGGATATACCACGCGAAAGACCTGCGCCGATAGATAATTGGGCACGTCTGTTTGTCCGTCCGCATATATTTTCAAAAACGCGCAAAGATTGTATACTTCCAGGCAAACATAGACATAAGTCAGTCCGTCCGTCTGTTAATTGTGTTCTTTTATTGTTCGTCATCTCTAGTCCCGACGCCGAAGGCAACCCGTGAGACACAGAAAGATCCTTCAGCTCCTTTTTCGTAATCCGCATTGCCTTGGGATCACGAGAAAATTAGCTGCCCTGTAGTAATCTAAGAACTATGGCTCTAAAAGCAGCGCTGACACAGGCACACAGCACGAACGCAATTTAATAAGGATTCAGTCGATTCAGTCACCTTCCCCATCGCAACACTCGTTTTTTTTTTCGCAGGAATAATAAGTGGAAAAATTTCCTTTGTACTTAACACCCGGGAAACAAAATTCTAAAAATGTCTAAAAAAATTTCTAATGTGTAGTATCTTATTACAATATCTTTTGAAGATAATTTAACGAATTGCGGTGTAACGCGGTATGCAAATGCTTAGAACGAAACGGTTAACCCCTTTTAATTATGAATGCTAAAATCATTGTATCATTTAACCTGTTAATTATGAATGCTAAAATCATTGTATCATTTAACCTGTTAATTATGAATGCTAAAATCATTGTATCATTTAACCTGTTAATTATATGAACGCTAAAATCATTGTATCATTTAAACCCCTTAAAATTTGTCTAATTCTTCCGATTTTCCCACCTAATTACGCCTAATTATCATAAACGACAAATTGCCTTCAATTGATAACTTAATTGAACCTACAAAAGACAGTGAAAAGGGAAATTGCAAATACCGCCGTCATAAACTACAACTGATAAGGAAAAAGTACATTTGATAGCAACAAAAAAACCTTCAATTGTGTGATTTCCCCCTTTCTGAATGGGTTCGTATTGTTCTACTTGCCCATAAAGTGTCGTAGTTGCTTGAGTGTGGAGAATATTAAATTGTGCTTGCGAAATTTGCATGCTATTGCGTCGTAAATCATGAAAATGGGTGATAACTACATAACAACATTGGAATTATCGGGGAGAGTGGCGCCGGCAAGTCGAGTCTTATGCTTCGTCTCACAAACGAGGAATTGGATGGAGATGGGGAGTGTTTCGCTCGTTTTCGATTGAATACGAGTTCCGAATTACGTTGGACGGTGAAGTGATTTGTTCTGATTGATTTTATTTTGCGTTGCATGCTTGAGTTTTTCATCCAAGCCATCGCCAATATCGTTCGGGATCTTGCATTTGTATTAGCAGTATTGTGTGACGAAAAACGAAATATGCACATAGACATAACGTCATCTCAGTTACGCTTACTCCGGCGTGTCATCGCTCCATCGCATGCTCCGGAGTCACATCTTGGTGTTGTTTTGTAATAATCCCTTTAAAGCGGTTTGAGTAGCGATCCCGCTATAGAAATTGCATTTCGAAAAGTCAAGTGGAATTACGGGGATTGTGGGGAGTCGGTTATGGATTTTCACGGCGGTCACGTCGGATGCGGAAAGAAACTTATCATGTCGTAGGGTGTTAATATCGAAATTACCAAATACGCGTTAATGATTGCCTATGCGAATGCATATGTTAGGAAATCGGAAAGTTATCGTGGGTGAAAATAGTACAAGAGCGGTGGTGTTCATTACGGTTTCCAAGAAAAAGTGCTCGGGAATTTGGCATTTGGATGCAATAAGTGGAAGAAGATAAAATTGTTGTGGGGTTTGCGTTGGTTGAATGACGGAAAGACCGTAAATGTTTTTGGAACGGGAAAATTGATTTGAATGTGAATAAATGAGTGTCAAGTGAAAAAGAAAAATCCGCAATTGATTTATGCTTTGAAAATGGAGAGTTTTCTTTGCGGTTCTTCGTGCTGCTTCTGCGAGGTGTTGGCGATCGCGGAAAAGTTGGTGGTGCGTTGCTGCTGAAGCGTGTGCGCGACAAAGAAAAGCGTGTTTGCATCTTCCGTACAACAAAAACGAACGTTGTTGTTCAGCAGCGGAAAAAGAAAAACTTGGCGCTCGTTGTGCGCAAGTGACGTACGAAAGTAAAATTGGAGATTGCTAGTCGGCCTTGGGTTTTCCTGCTCGCGCGGAAAACTGCTCAAGTGCAAGATAGTGTTGTGTGCGCCGGGAAAGCAGGAAATTCGCGTGGATCATTTCTCGTGAATATCACGGACTGTCTTGTGGAAACACGTCATCGCGGACGAAACTCTGGGAATAATTTTATTACCGGAAAAACTAACGAGGATTAGTTATTTCTATCCGTTTTAGTTATTTATTTCCACCCGACAAATAGTGCTCAGTGCAAGATTGCGGGACGTGAAATTTTAGTTTGTTTGATCTCAACTGTTACAAATTTTCGGTCGTCAGCAGACAACAAAGGGAAGTTATTCGTCAAGATAACGGGAAAGCCAAAACGAAAACAGTTTCAGTTTTGCCTGCTCGTGGAAGTAAATTTGTTGGGACTGTGCTGCAAGAGAGGGGGAAAATATTCTAGCGAAGAAACTCAAAGCCCGGATTTAAACATTTTTTTTATCGCGCGTCACTTGTACTGATCCATGCGCGCCAGAAAGTTTTAATGTGTTTCGTGCTGAATTTTTCACGAATTCAACCAAGAAGCCGAAAAGGAAATTCTAAAGAAAAACGTTTTAATTTGCATGAATCTCGTTATCACGTGTGCGTTTTAGCATTTACCAAAAGAAAAAAAAAAAGAAGAAGAAAAGTTGACAACGAAAATATTCCAGAAATATCGCGAGTGCTTTTAACTAATTTGCTATGCAGTATTATAACTTTACAGGACTTACTCACCTCGTCAACGAGCGCTCGTCGTCGGAAAAGGTTGGGTAAGTTCCCCTATTGTTTCATTTTTACATATATACCAATTGTTTCATTTTTACATATATACCAATTGTTTCATTTTTTATATATACCAATTGTTTCATTTTTTTTATATATACCAATTGTTTCTTTTTATTCAATTTATTCAATTAAGTGGGGTAATCTTTAATATATACTGCAAATACTAATTATATCAATATTAAAAAATGTTTTAATATATACACTGAATAATTTTTGTTGAACTATTTTGATTTCTTTGCTTTGTATTTACGAGAAATCAATGAAATTAAATAAAATGATGAATTAAACGGTAAAAATCGGTCTTTCCCTTCCGGTCTTTTCCAATCGGGTATAGGACCCGGTACGGTGGCAGGCTTCCACCCCAAAATATGAGCCAGCCACCGGGTACTTAAAAATTTTTCTGTTTCAGGAGACTTAATGGGTTGAGTGGCCCAAGCCAAGTGCCTTTTTATGGCATAGAGTTATGCAATTCAATTGTATAATTCTATGACATAAATTGGTCACCGGGGTACTCCCCTTCTGATGGGAAAGCTCATATAATTCAAGTTGTATGAGTTTTCCACTCAGAAGAGGAATACCTGGCCACTTCAACGATTTAACATTGGATTTATTCCGGTTGGGTGGGCATGAAGGGGCTCCACCACCACCCGGTTGCCCCTCTTTCATTTGTGGGCCCTGAATGTATTTGGGTAAAGACGAGGTCAACCCCAAATTAGTCTTTCTTGTCAGGTTGCACTTGTTCTCGCAACAAGTCGTAATTCCTTCGTGGAGGTTATTTACTGATTTGCGACTTCGGTCGTCCTCTCGAACTCTGCAAGCAATTCGTGAATGCGAAATGTTTTGTAGTGAGTCCTCGTGCCGGGGAAACGAACCCGCCCCACGACACCGCAATGCTAGCCTGCCAGCGCATTCACGCGTCTCCGGACGAGGGCATTCTCGGCAGGAATCAACATCTTCCTCTGCCGAGGCAGCAGAACATCGCTGCGGTCCTTTACGGACATATGAAAATCTATTATTCACTACAGCCTTGCTATGATAAAATTAAAAATAAAGATGTTTTGCCACGTGACGAAAATATTTTCTGTTATGAATTTTTGACATTCCAAAATTTAATATATAAGAAAAATTTGTACTTAACAATTACTAAGGCTGAAAATGTGATATTATACAGAATAGAAGGGATCATTGTGCGAAAAGACGATGCAATTATTTTATGTGAAATATATGAAACGGCTGATTTTTCTACTCATTATCAATGTTTTGAAGTTTTAAAGCCATGCAATACTTTTTTCTTACATAATGCCGATAAATAATTTGCATGTTTTACCCTATTTCTTCGAAGTGTTACTTTTGTGTTGAAAATTAATACAATTGCTTTGAAAAGCGTGAGTTTCGATTGGAAAATTGTGTGACTTTTATTTTGGAAAATGTGAACCTTGAATTGAACGGTGCAACTTTCAAAAAGTGTCAATTGGAATTTTAAAATTGGGAATCTTGAAATGAAAAAAAAGGGACTTGGTGTTTGAAAAATGGGAAACTTAGAAATGTAGATTACATGTTTGAAATGAACAAAGTGCACTTTTGTCCTGAAAATGATATAACGATTATAATAATGTTTATGTTATATTTGAACCAGTCAAGGGAAAATAGAAAATAAGAATTTTCGCTACGTTTATTTTGTTATTCTAATTTTACAAATATTTTTTTCCCCAACTTTCATTTCAATAAAATAAAATAAGATTAATCTTTGATTTATTTACATAATTCAACTAAGGAATAATATCAACCAAAAACTGGAATGTGGTAAGATGAAAACAAAAGTAATTAAAGCAAAAATGAGAATGGTAGGTTAATTACTTTACTTTTCATTATAGCAACAATGAAAAGTATTTATTTCAGCTATAATATGAAATGTACTAAACACAAAAATGTGGTATCTTGAAAATATGAGTAATCAAATCAATTACTATGAGTGGTAGGTTAACAATTATGCTGAACATACCATTGTAACAGCAAATATGAAAAGTGTTCCTTAACTATCGATTTGAAATTGGTTAATCACCAAGAAATAGTTAGACTAACACATCTGTTGTTAAAATAACAATGTCTGATGGTTGGTCAGCAACTTTATCAAATACGACGTTGATGAATCAACTAAGGAATATATTCAATTTTTTATGACGGAATCAACAATGGAATACTATTTGATTTGACTATTTTCATTAATTGACGCAAAATCAAATAAGTTTTATATTTGATTTTACCAACGTTTTTCTTTGAGTGTATGTGGCAAGCACTATCATTCAATCCTTCACAGTGACGAAGTTAGAAAAACACTTTTTAGTACATCAGAAGCCCAATGCGTGCAGGCAAATTATGCTATCAAGCACACAAATATACTGCTGTTCAAAGACAATCTGGTTGACTAGCAAATACCCTTGACTGCAGTGATCTAATTAAGTGTTAATTTAAAGTGAACCTTTTGAAATTAATATTGAATGTTAATTAAAAATAAATTATCTCTGTAAAGTGTAGCCTAGCCAATTGCATCGCGTTCGACAATACTTTCAAGTTTGTCACTTGTAGAGCTTTCTGCAATCGAAAGCTTTAAGGAGTCTGAATCGCGGCTCCAAGCGATTGGTACAAATCCTTTATGGATAAACATTTTATTTGCTCCGATTGCCCGAATTTTCAAAATTTGCTAAAATGCATGTACGACAGCATCATTGGCCATAAAGAGAAGCTTAATTCAGATAAAGGTCAACTAATCTACAAGCAACAAGCGCAGACAAGATCCAACAACGAAAGCTTTGCGGAAATGGCCAACTGCGTTGATGGACAATACAAGCGTTAGATTTAATAAAGTGGAAAAAAGGTTTGAGGAACTAAAAGATGCGAGTGACGTGTCGTAGTATCCTGACGGCGACGCAGCTCTCACGTTGCGAGCACATTCTGGCGCCGCAACAGATTTTTTCTTGTCGTCCAGATACGCCCTCATATTCGAAATTGTAAAAATTGGCTGTGCTGTTCTTCTCGGTTCTCAAGAATGAAGATGCCGAGAGAACGCACAATGAAAAAACTGTTCCAGTTTCTTTCACGGATATACGCAATTCCGGCCATCTTCGTCCTTAAAAGTTTGTTTAAATAAATACTAGATTTTGAAACATGCATTTGGATTCTAAAAGTGCTTACAACAATTAACGAGAATAACGTGAAAGCAATCAAAATTGCAAGCGAGGAATTGAAAGATGCTGTAACATCTATTATTGAATCCATTAAGAATCTGCTTCTTGGAATAGTTTATATCACAATTTAAGTTTATCTTTCTGCCGAATTGATTCGGTTTGCCTTGGAAATAGGATAGATCAATAAGTCCTTAGAAAATTAAGCAGATGGCACGACTAGCACTATAAGCTGTCCGTTTTTATGCAACGACACTACCAACTAGTTATGCTGTGAAGTTTCAGCCGGATTGGTGGAGTTGTTGTGTGTTTCTCGTGTATTGAAAAAAAGTTGTTTGGTTACGAAAATAGAAAAAATTAAATTTAGATCTGTTATTAAACATTTCCATATAAAAGGCTTAACAGCAAAAGAAATAAAAAATGAGTTGGATTTAGTTCACAGCACATCTGCTCCTTCACTTGCAACTACTCGTATTTATAACTGGTTAAATGAGTTTAAACGTGGTCGTACATCAACAAAGGATGAACCACGCTCATGACGCCCTGTAGAGGTGACTACGCCAGAAATTATCAATAATATCCACGAAGATCAAAGTTGAATGAGATAACTGAAGTCACAGGGATTTCAAAAGGTAGCGTCATTTCTATTTTACATGACAAATTCGGTATGAAAAAGATTTCGGCAAAATGGGTGCCGCGTTTGCTCACAGTCGACAATGAACGCAAAAGGGTGAGTTTTTGTACCGCAATAAGGTAAGTTTCTTACCGCCTTATTGTCAATTTAGTACTTTACTAAATGTGCAGGAAGCAAAGATATATTTCTAGTGCAGGACTAGAAATATTCTAACTCCTTAAAGTCGTAACAAAACACCAGAGTGCGCAGGAAGCAAAGCTATACTTCTACTGCAGTACCAGAAATATTTCTAATCTTTTATGTCATAGCATAACACCAGAGTAAATAAAATAAAGTTTGTTTAACGCCGAAAAAACTACAACTGAATTTATTTCCAAAAAGTTTAAGTTTAAATACAACATTTTCTTATTCTAAAATTCATAACAAAATTTCATTCCCATGGGAACAAAGATTGCAAAACAAGTTTCATTAAATTTTCCGCGACTCAAGAAATTCTACTCCGCCCATAATTCTACGGAATTCAGTCGGCCAAACATTCCCATGAAAATTAAACGCGCGCAAGTTGCAACTTCTGCTCGCAGGCGAGTGAGTAATGTGATTCATGATGTATGTGAATTTTTAATGCACGTGAATTTACTTGGATTTTTTTACTTTCGCTATCGTAAGCGAATAGGGCGGTTGCCTCTAAAGCTCTGTTGTCGCTCATGGGTGAGTTTTTTCGTCGGTTTGTGACTGTAGATGAAACATGAATACACCACTAGACTCTCGAGACAAAATCGTAAAATCAGCTGATAAGGTTATGGTTACTGTTTTTTGGTAGCACGTGGTGTTATTTTTTAAGTAAAACGGCCTAATTAAACAGAAAAACAAAAATCCTCTTTCATCAGGACAATGCCCATGTTCAAACATATTCACGATCAATGGCTAAAATTGAAGAATTAAAGTTCGAATTGGTCGACCATCCACCGTATTCGCCAGATTTTGCCCCCAACGACTTTTTCCTATTCCCAAACTTGAAAAAAATGGCTCGCTGGAAAACGTTTTTTTCTTCAAACGAAGAAATCATCGACCAAACAAATGCTTATTTTAAGGACCCTCCAAAAACCTTTTATTTTCTTACGGGTTAAAAAATTGGAGAAACGTATAACCAAGTGCATTGAGCTCCAAGGAGATTATGTTGAAACATTAAAAAAAAATTACCAAAAAAAATGGTTGTAATGCTTATTTCTAAGAACTTCTGACTCACCTAAATTTAACTATAATGAATTAAAGTTCTATTTCATTTCTCAATTTATCGATACCTTGTTTCTCTTAAATTAGTGTTCGTGATTATGTGTAGATGCCCCAGCACGAGCGGAAAATATTTCGGCAAGAACCAACGACACTTCTGAGCGCTAGCAGGTTTCAGTCATTTTTTGATGACGACTGCGGTCAATAACAGGACGTAGCAGTGGTCATAAAGTGAAGCACATCTGAAGGAAGAGTTTAATAGTTTTGTAACAACCAACATGGTGGCAACGGATTATGATCATAAAGAACAGTCGTCAGACGCTAAATGCCCAGATTTCTTACCCAAGTCACTTTAACAATATTAGCAATATTTTTTTCCGAATAATCATAGAACCGAATAACGGTAAGCTTTATTCAATCCTACTCTCAGTTCTCGTTTTTACTTAAGACATATTACGGCAATTAGCTTTAAGGGTTTTAAAGACAGAAATTTTGTTGTTAAAATTTCTAAAATGTTTGAAAATTCATTGTTACAGATAGGATTGACTTTTTAGGAAAACTACTAGATTTAGCATTTCATTAAAGATCCTGAAAATACTGACGAATATCCTTCCACTACTTCATCAACAGCATGTAGTATAGATGCTGCTACTTCACCACCCCCCGTATACAATCCACTAAAAATAGTTTTATAAACCATAGAAACCATTAAGCAATTTCTCATTGTTAACAGATTGATTTTGCGAATAACTTCAATGTTAGGTTAATAGAGCAGATCTTTTTGATAAATTTATGTATCTGAAAACAGGTCATTTCGACCAAGTACTAAATGATGTAAATTTCAAACATGATTTTAGAGAAAGCTACTGGAGATCAAGGAAGTAATACCATTTTAGAATTCTCCAACTGCGGAGAGCACCGTGGCACACAACTTCATTCTGAATGTCAAAGAGGTTTTCAAAATTCTTACACATACGTGCATTTAATTTATTTGTAATTTGATTGAAGATTAATTGAAATTTAACTGAAATTGAAAATTTTCTGCGTACCGGTACACTCTTGCCGTCACAGCCACGAGCAATGAATGATTGAAAATTGCACAGCACCATTCAAAATTCACCACGAACCTTTGCATAACACCGAATGGCCATGATTTCGGACGGTAAACAAACAATAAACGCCAGATATACAGTGAATGTCAGCTGGCATGACATAGTGGAGAAGAAAATGGAAAGTGGAGACATCCTCCACTTTGACAGGTTAGTAAGCTAACGAGCGATGCCACGCTAAAGTGCTGACGGTGCACATGCATGGGAACGAGAAAAATTTCCAGAATACAGTGTTGAATTCAAAGTCTGCTTTGCATTTTTATTGCAACAATGTTTGCTGCGGTCTTATCGCGTTGCAATGAAACCGATACGAGCATTCCATTGCCCGTATCGACTTCATGGCCACCCATCATGTATGCAACGTCCACATGTGCATACATTGCATGGTATTAGAGGAAGTAACTCAGGACAGGCTGGTCCAGCTGGAGACCGGACTGGATGCCTGCGACACCACGCCCGGAACACTTACGCCCAATTTGACGAGCCCCAAGCTATGTCTGCCCAAAATTACACTACCGAAATTCGATGGAGAATACTTACGGTGGCGACCCTTTCAGGACTTGTTTGAACAAATGGTGCATAATCAGCCCATATCCAAATGCCAAAAATTATGGTATCTCAAGGCCAACCTCATTGAAGAAGCTGAGCGGTTGATAATGAATTTCGCTCTATCGGAAGAGAACTACGAAGCAGCATGGACGACGTTAAAGGAGCGTTATGACAATCAACGGCTCTTGGTCACTGCACTCCTCGATAGATTGTTGGGGCAGTCCACCCATTGTTGCGAGAGGCTGTCAGCCGCTGCTGTGAAATGTTTACTCGACACAACCCAAGAATGCCTCCGAGGACTGACAAATCTAAATGTTGCTACCGATAAGTGGGATCCGTTGCTTTTGCATTTGTTGACAAGGAAGCTGGACTCGACCACGCATGCGATTTGTGAGAAGACATTGTCTAGTCCTCAGAACTGCCATCGCTCAAGGCCTTTTTGCAATTTTTGGAGACTCGCTTCCAGGCCCTCGAAACGATCGGACACCAATCAAAGGCACCTGACAACCGGAAGAACGTAATCAAAACCACGGTAGCTGCCGTGGCGGCTTCTTCGTGCCTCATGTGCCAGCAGACGCATCCACTGTTCTACTGTCCGGAGTTTTTGAAGCTCAATGCCGCTCGACGATTGAAATTTATACAGGCCAAAAAACTTTGTGTCAACTGTCTTCCAGAAGGACACAAAACCGCCAACTGCTCCGCCAGAGGATGCTTAGACTGTGCCAGGAAACACAACAGCCTGCTGCATTTAGGTGGAGAGACCAATTCTAAACCAGCTAAGGTGAATCCTCCGAACAGGGCTGCACATCAACAGGAAAGCAAGCACCAAGCGGAGACACCTGCACTCTCTCTGATTACAGTGTCGAATCCGGTTTCAAAGGGATATGTACTCCTGAGCACAGCTGTGGTCAGGCTGATTGGCAGCAATGGAGGAGCAACGGAATACCATACAGCTCGAAGACTTGGGCTAAATCCCATACGCAATTCAACGCTCATTGGAGGGGTCGGCAGCACAACAGAGAGAGCGCAAGGAACAATGAAGTTTAGGCTGCAGTCTCGAATCACTGGATATGCCAGGGAAGTGGCGGCGCAGGTGCTGGACAAAATAATCTCACCACAACCTGCTCAACAGCTGAACGTGTCCAAATGGCCACTTCCCAAGAATATTAAGCTGGCAGATCCCAGCTTTCATATGACCGACAAAATCGACATATTATTGAGTGCTGAGCATTTTTTCCAGATTTTGTCCATCGGGCAGATAAAATTGGGACCCGAACTTCCAGTGCTTCAGAATACACTGCTCGGTTGGATAGTAGTAGGAAATGTCGGCAACCCTGAAACTTCATCAGTTACCTGTGGAATCCTGGCAAAAAACACCAATTTGTGCGAGACCATTAAACGTTTCTGGGAGGTGGAAGAAGTGCCAGACTCAACGCACAAATTAACAACCACTGAAAGCGCTTGCGAAGCACACTTTATGCAGACAACGCAACGGGAGCCGGACGGTCGTTTCATGGTTCGCCTTCCTTTGAACAAGGACTTCAGTGATGCCTCCGAGAAGCCATATGGTGCCGCCATATACATCCGCTCAACATCAAGGGGTGGTCAAATTAGTGTCCGGCTGCTGTGTGCGAAATAAAGGGTAGCCCCAATCAAGGTGCTAACGGTTCCCCGCCTGGAACTGTGTGCTGCAAAGCTGGGAGCAGAACTGACAAAGCGAGTCAAAACAGCACTGGACCTAACAGATGTCTTCCATGTCTTGTGGTCGAATGCTGAAATTGTGTTAGCGTGGATCAACTCTACTGCCTCGTCCTACAACACTTTCGTTGCAAATCGTGTCTCGACTATTCAATTGCTGGCGAGATCAAACCAATGGCGTCACGTTGCTTCTCGAAACAATCCTGCCGACATCCTATCCCGTAGTTTGGCACCAGCTGAACTAGGTGGTTGCGAGCTATGGTTACATGGAGCGCCTTTCCTGAGTAGACCCGAGGCGGAGTGGCCGCCTGAGTAAAAGCATAAAGGATCCTGTGAGCTGGAGAAAAAGCGAATCAAGGCAACCACACTAACGGCAGCCAAGGCGAACATTCATTTCATGCACGAGGTTCAACACGGCGACTCGTTTCGAAGGCTGCAACGGGTAGTAGCCTGCGTGCTGCGATTTGTGGAGCGTTGCAGACCAAACTCTCAGCTTCCCCAAGTGCGCAATCCAGCAGTCACAAGTCAAGAACTTTCCAGAGCCCTGTTAGTCATAGTAAAATGCATTTAACAAGCCGACTTCCGCGAGAACTTATGGGATATTCAACTCAAGAGGCAGGTCAACAAAAATAGCCCACTGGCAGGGCTGGCTCGTTTTCGGGATTCGGACGGAACCCTGCACGTTGGCGGAAGGCTGGAGGCTTCGCAGCTCCCTTTCGAGACCAAGCATCTGATGCTGCTGCCGTACACGAATTCGTTTACAAGGTTGCTGATGACAGACATCCATCGCGACAACTGCCATTTCGGAGCTCAGGCGCTGCTTGCCATGACAAGACAATGCTTCTGGCCTATCAAAGGGTAGCAGCTTGCAAGATCAATTGTGCGACGATGCGTGCGAGCGAGGCCACAGCTTTTCGACCAAATTATGGGGTCTTCCTGGTCCTCGTGTACGACCTGCCCGCCCTTTCATTACCGCGGGAGTCGACTTTTGCTGGCCCCTGCTAATACACTACCGTGGCAGAGGTGTGCGGCCGCAGAAAGGTTACATCGCTATCTTTTGTTGCTTCGCCACCAAGGCCGTTCATTTGGAATTGGTGAGCGATCTCAGCACTGACGCTTTCATCGGTGCCTTGTGGCGTTTCATCGGGAGAAGAGGATACTGCAAGGACCTGTACTGTGACAATGCTACCAACTTTGTGGGTGCGCACAATTGTCTTTATCGCTCTATTCGGCAGAGGCTCAGCACAAGGTGATCAGCTCATGCAGTACCCAAGGAATAGATTTCCACTTAATCCCACCTCGTGCACCTCACTTTGGTGGATTATGGGAAGCTGCGTCAAGTCGGCTAAGAATTTGCTCCGCCGAGGCGCTTCATCGGCTACTCTCACTTATGAGGAGCTGCATATCCTGGTGGTTGGAGTGGAGGCCATCCTCAACTCGAGAACCTTAATCCCGATGTCAGATGACCCTAACGTACTGGCAGCGCTTACTCTGGGACATTCCTCATCGGAGAACCACTCACGGCTATGGTGGATGTTGAAGCGGAGCCAGTCACCAGCAGTCTCCGTGCTCGATGGAGGCGTGTAAATCAACTCAGAAACGAGTTCTGGCATGGATGGTCGCATGAGCACCTGTCACAGCTCTAACATCGGGTCAAGTGGCGACAGATCCAACCAAACGTGGTTCGCGGAACCATAGTTATCGTGAAGGAAGACAACACACCCACCATGAGATGGCCGATGGGGCGCATCGTACAAACCCACGAAGGGGCAGACGGCTACGTTAGAGTGGCTGACATAAAAACCGCTACAGGAATGGTGAGACGGCCCATTCACCGGCTGGCTCCGTTGCCAGTGCGGAGAACACACCATCCAAAGAAGTAGAAGTCGAACCGGAGGCACAACCATCAATCATCAATCACCAACCAATTAATAATCCGAGAAGAAAGAGGACTTCAATTTTGTCACTGCTGTTGACTTGTCTGCTGATTCCTCTAGTGATGACCAACCCTATCAAGGTGACGTCAACTGGCACCCGACCCGGCGTGCACTTTCAGTCACTGCTTCATGCCTTTTTGTCATTAAGAGAGTGGAAGATTTTAGTTTATTATGATCTGGCACCGTATTGGACGAAGCTAGACATGCTGCTAAATGGTACGACTTTGTTGCAAAGGCTATGCGATCGGGAGTTCCACCAGACTGACTGCTCGTACTTGATTGAACATTTCCATCACTGGATAGATCAGCTTTCCAACGTAAACCAGATGTTGATGATCAGAACCAAGAGAGGAGCGAAAAATGCCGTGGGCGGCCTCGCTAGATCCTTATTTGGCATCCTAGATGACAACTACGCCAACCCGATGTCCCAAACCACCAAGGCTGTGCAAGGGGATCAAAATTGGCTGCGCTCCCTGCTGAAGAACCAAACTTCGATTATCGACTCAACGCTGAATATCCTCGGAAAAACTAAAAAAATGACCTAGAAAAGATTCACAGCGATAGAGCAGGAACTAACTAAACTCTCCAATGTGGCCAGAGCTCCTCAACCAGTGGGAAGTCAGGGAGGAGTCCCAAGCTTGATCGCTACACTGTCATTTCACCTGACCCTAACCACTCTCGAACTGCAGCGAATTCAGTCATCCATCATGGACATAGTAACGGATACCCAACATGGGAACTTCAATCCGCTACTGCTATCACAACCACAGTTAAGTTCGGAGATGACACATATCAGGGACCATCTACCCGAGGATCAACACCTGCCGATGGCCCGCGAGAATTTTTTGAAGCCAAGGTGAAGGACGAGTTTATCATGTTTGAACTAAGGATTCCGTTCGTTGGTACATCAACGTTTGAACTGTATCGAATGCTACCCATACCCATTGAGTGACATGATCGCCTCATTGCTATACTGCCCACCTCGCCATATCTCATCATCAGCCCACATCGCGATCTATACTATCCATTGAGCGAAGCGGAGTATTCGGCTTGTAGCTGGATGGAGCCGTACACCCCCATCTGCCGACAGTCTCATCCACTGTACCACAAGGAGGCCAACATGAGCACGTGTGAGGTGACGTTGTTGAAAGGAATGCCGTCCGCGGCCGAGTGTCACCTGATTGAGTTTCCTGCAACCTTTTCCTGGACCAACATTCCGCATTCGAACGAGTGGATTTATGCCTTCACGAATCACGTCGTTGCTCACATCGTATGCAGTGGTAATACGACTACACTGACGCTGCAAGGGTCTGGGGTTCTACAGCTGGCGCCAGATTGCACCCTCAAATCTGATGCAGTGACAGTTCAGGGTCATCGTCTCCATGAGAGACGCAGCACTCGAGAGCACATTACCACATGGAAGACACCAACCCAATATACACACCATTCCACAACCATCCTGCACAATTCAAGACGTATTCCACGGAAATCGACGCCCTGCGAAGTCAACTACAAGCCCAAGATTTGTCCTGGGACAACCCTATTGATGCTCACGACATCCACCAATAAACCGTCCGATATCTGAGCCTCGTTGCGCTTGCCGGGCTCATCATCTACTTCCGGTGCAGATCAAGAGATGGACGATGCCAACCACGACCCAGGAAACCTTTACCGCTTCCCCGACGTCACAGCTTACCACACACACTGGAGGAGTTGGAACTGAGCGTCCAACGGGGGGTGGATGTTGAATTCAAAGTCTGCTTTGCATTTTTATTGCAACAATGTTTGCTGCGGTCTTATCGCGTTGCAATGTAACCGATACGAGCTTTTCATTGGAGGATCGACTTCATGGCCATCCATCATATATGCAACGTCCACATGTGCATACATTGCATGGTATCATTTGGATTGTGCGAACATTGCAAAATGCAAATGATGCTATGATCGTATCGTGCTGTGGCTGCATGCGATGAGTGTACATGTGCGCACGGTCAGCTCAAATCGTTGGATCGTCAGTGCGTGCGTGTGCGCTTTTTGCACGAATATGATATGATTTGCGGCAACTAAGTTGCATTTTGTTTTTGCGTTAGAGTTATTTAATTTGGCGCGGCAGTCTTGTGTTAGTAGTCTGCGCTTGAACGTTGAACAAAAGGGTCGTATTCTTGTTAATTGTAGTGATAATTTTTTGATTGTAAAAATTATACTAAGCGTGATTTATCGGAAATGCCGTTGTAAAAACTCTTTATTAAATTACAATTTAATGTATGGTGAATATGCCAGGATAAAAGAGTCCCTACACAAAACATACAGGAAACTGCAGCATCGACATAAATAACGTATAAAAGTTCTCAAAATTGTAATTAAAATTCTATTGTATTTTTGATCTTGAACGCAACGGGAAACCTCTACCCGTTTGCTGTATAAAATAAATTTTTTTTAAAGTAAACAAGTGTTGATTTGATTAACTGGCGCCCAACGGTTGAGCTAGATCATTTGTGTCAATTTATTCAACTGTCGAAATATTTAAAAAGTGTAGTGAATAATTATACGGAAAAAACCATACCCAGACAAAAATCATGTCCAAAGTGTGTGAATAATTATCCGAAGTGCGCAAGTGCACAGAAGCTCCATTTGGCCCCCGAGTAGCAACATGGTCCACCAACACGAAAGAAAAGGATTCAGCCAAACGACAAGATCAACAGCCCTGCGAACCCGCCACCAGGATCAATACAATCATGGAAAGAATAAAATATCTGTAAGTCAGTTATTAAAGCAAATTATTTTTTATTTGGTAAATTTTCATAAATAAATTAGAATCAATAACATTTTATATGTTACCACATTGTATACTACTTGAATAAGAATTTTTTCAAAGTGATAAAGTGAATTTTCAGAGAGACTTTTGTGGAACTTGTAAATCGATATAGTGATTATCAGAGAGGTATTGTGAAAACAGTAAATTGTGCTTTGTGGTGTTAAACAAAAATTGTATGCCTTATTGCGATTGTGCCTACAAGATTGATATTTGATTGCCTTCATCAGATTTCCCTACATTTTTCAACGAAAATTGAATTCTAGCTGCCTTGTTTGTGTCGATTTTCGCTGAAGTGTTGATAAAACCTTTCTTTTCTGTTTATTAGGATATTTTTTTCTGATCAAATTCGGTGAAATTCAGATTTTCCTGCATTTCTCAAGAGAGATTGAATTTTCGCTGCCTTGGTTGTGTTGTTTTCGCTAAAATTTTTCCTGAGAAAATTCTGAACAAAAGAGGTGAAACTTCGAATTTGGGTAGAGTTTTCACTAAAAGTGTTGATATGTCCTTAGTGTCTCTAGGGATAATTTTTGGATTAAAAAAATCATTCTCAGGAACAGGTGAAATTCTCCGATAAAAGTGAACTTCATATCTGTAAAGAGATTCTTCTGGCATAATGTCGAATCCTAATAACCTAATCTGCCCTCCGAGACGAATGGCCGGCCCCTCCTAACAATGGCAACATTGAAGATCAGCAAAACGCCCCTCCTGCAGGTGCCGTAGATAATAACGCTGATCTGATCTCACACATAACACGAATAGTTTCCGAGCGCCTACAAATTCAAGGCAGGGAAATCTCCAACAATTTAATGAACCCTGCTTCCGACGTGAGTAACGACACGGACGTAGTAATAAATGCCGGTAATGATAGGAACCTTGCCGATATGGACAGAATCCCTGATGTAGTTAAAATTCTTAGAGATTTTTTAGGGAATCCGTGTGAGTTCAGCTCCTGGAAGAAGAGTGCCGAAAGGATACTCACGATTTACCTTAAAGGAAACCCAAAATATCATGGGATATTGTCCGCTATAAGGAACAAAATAGTCGGCCATGCCGACACTGCACTGGAGTCCTATAATACACCCCTGAATTGGGAAAAGATTTTCAAATGCCTCACGATGCATTATGCAGACAAGAGGGACATCGGTACGCTTGAGTACCAGATGACCACCCTTGTACAAGGAACCACAGTATACATGAATTCTACCAGGCAGTATACCATTACCTTTCCCTTATTCTTAATATATTATCTTCGATCGGCATGGGGCAGGAATCACTGAATAACATGACCCAGTGTAATAGAGATAAGGCCCTTGACACCTTTATAAAGGGCATATCAGGAGATCTTCCAAAACTTCTTAGCATTCGAGAGCCACTCGACTTGACCCAAGCTTTTTACCTTTGTCTGAAACTAGAAAACTTGAATTACCGCGCACAGCACGCCAACAACTCCCACAATAACTCATACAAAAATCCTACTACCTCCACCATTACCGCCAAAGAAAAATATCTTACCCCAAGCTGACCCAGCTGTTATGCCCAACATTAGAATTAACTTCTACCCCGAACTTGTTAACAACCCGCATATACCACAACCTCCAAGATTTCAGTAGCAATACTCGAACCGACCGCCTTTACCACCTAAACCACGGGGAATAGAGCCTATGGACATCGACCCGTCATTAGAACACATGCCATCAATTATCAAAATAGACCGGGACTAAAGGGTCCTTATGCTACCAAAAGACCAAATTTTAACGAGGATCCACAGAGAAACAAGCAACAACGCCTATATTTTGCAGAAAGTAATAATATAGAACCAGAAATGTTAAACGACGCGATTAACCACCTACAGAACGAACTGGGAAGATAAGAATTCGCCAATTTTCTAGCTGAAGAAGAAACTGAGCCCTTCCCAATAGATCTACATGATACTGACAGAGCAAAGGATGAGCCCAACGTCAATCAAGACGACATTTATTTTTTAGACTATATAGCTCTTTGCTTCCATACATCGAAAGGAGTGCGAAGAGCGGCGAAATACTGAAATTTTTAATTGACACCGGATCTAATAAGAATGATATCCAGCCTAGTTTTAAGAAAAATCCTCTTATAAACAAGGAACCTTTTAGCGTTAACTCTGTAGGTGGAGCGGTCAACATAACACACCACGCATTTGTCCCAAGCAAAAAAAATGTCCCAACTAACTTTTTATTTTTGGTTGGGACATTTTTAGTTTTGGTTGGGACTTTTTCCAGGTCCCAACCAAGAAAAAAATGTGCCAACCAACTTTTTATTTTTGGTTAGGACATTTTTTTTTTGGTTGGAACTTTTTCCAGGTCCCAACCAAAAAAAATGTCCCAACCAACTTTGAGAGATTCTAGAATTTCATATCAACTGATATTTATTACTTAGCTAGGGTTATTGATCTGTGTTTATATATTTTATAGTTACATGTAACTGATAGATAAAGTGGAGAAATTGAAATAGGTGTAATAAAAGCCTTGCTAGATGTCGCAACGGGACTCGACGAGCTTCCCATCATTCCGCTGCACACTTGCCTTCGCCGGTGCAATACGTACATTTGCAGCCGGAAGAGGTGTTGCCATGTCCACATTTTAATTGCCGATTTGAATTATTGAATTAATGAAAAATAATATAGAGAAATTTAAATAATAATAGAAAAGATGTATATAAAAAATATAATTATAAAGAAAAGTTTAAATTTAATATAGGAAAAAAAAAATGATATCCAGTCAGTGAAGGACTGTGTAGTAACTGAAGAGGTCGAGAATATGTGAAGGTGCATCAAAAAGATCAAAATTTAATAGCTGAGGTTTTTTGAAAATGACTCGCTATTTTTAAGTGTATTGAACACAGCATGCGCGAGTGTAGCAAATAAATGATTGCACTGACGAGCGCCGGAGTGTGCGCGCGGCGGCAAAACAACATCGAAAGGTCATTTCATTGAATTGTTGTGCTGTGAAATGCGTAAAATTTGGCATGAATTCATGTATTTTGCATGAGTAATTTCATCCGGCAAGTTCAACTTAATGCAGGGAGTGTACGGGATGTTAGACGAAGGGAGAAAAACGAACAGGTGTTTGCGAATGTGGAAAAGCTAGTCGCCGCGCGATATTTAATTATATGTATTTCGTGATTCCGTGAATAATTTATCACCAAGTGACGAAGATTGAAATGTTGAAAACGTGTTTTAAAAGTGATAAACATCACCTTATTGTGGATACCTATTAGTTCTACCATCAGGAAAACGTTCATAATTGGAACGTTGTTGGGGTCGTGCTCATTCTTTGGAAAGTTGCTTAATTGCGGGAGGATTAACCGTTTTTTTTTTTGAATTATTTTCTTTATCAGGGTAGCAACTGTGTAACGGGATTAAGAAGGCATTGACGACGCGGCAGTGCATGTAAATGATACGGCTTTTCTTTTTTTTTCTTAAAACCCCGGAAAACGGTACATCCTGCTGGTGACATTTGAGTGGTCACTAATGTGCGGGCGAAAGAGACGAAATTTCTCAGTCTTGATGTAGAATACCTCACATCGTCGAAAGCGCGTGACGCTCTTAAGAAGTCTCGTTTTGCTGAAGGAGATAATTGCTAATCCCATCCCGAGAGAGTACAATAGATTAGTTGGATTTTATGTTAGACTATAAATCTCTTCATCGAGCAAAGAAAGTTCCGGTTTACTGAGAAGAGCTTAAAGTGATGTTGAAGAAAATCTTTGATTCACTACAAATGGCGCCCAACGTGGGGCCCGAAAAGCCCGGCTGTATCATCAGTCGTGAGCACGAGACAGTCCATCGTCTCTAGGTGTCCCCACTAGGTGTTAGAATTATTGGCGGGTAGATAACTCCCGAGGGTTTTTGCACTGATCGTGCCCCAGCAGCCTAATAACTTTCGAACGTGTGTTGTCTATGGACATCAATATCGTTTGGTCCTTCTTTTGATTCATACTTTGGTGGTTTACCCCATTGTATAACTAGTAAGGCCAAATGATATTAGAGTCCCTTTTTGTGTTCGGAGGTTATTATCCCAACATTTATTTTGCGGAGGTTTCTGATCCGCTCCCCAAACCAGCGGTGCCTAAGTGTCTTAAATTACAGGGATTTTGATTTCATGTGATTGGCTGATTAGCTAATCCATGACTATCCATGACAAGACACGCGCTGCTTGTGGATTAGAATACCACCCTGGGCTGACAAGCTGTAACTGGAGAAGTTTGCTAATGAGGGATCACTTCGGAACCCTGATTTTCATGGTGCCACAAGAGAGTGTCCCTGAAACGTTTTGGAAGGATGGTGCCATGGTGTCCATACTCGGGAGGAAGGACGGAAAGGAGAGACCGGTTATATTTTTTTTTATAACGATTAATTTTTTTTGATAACGATTAAAACTTTTCATACACTTTGGTTTTTTTTTTTTGTGACGATTGAGTATAGCTCGCCACTTTCGGCCACTTTTTGTGTTTTGTCATAATAATAGCTAATTATTTCTTCTATAGCATTTTTTTACTATTTTATTATTAGCGTCAACATTGTTAGGATAATGGAATTTCTAAACGCATGTAGACTTTGCCTACAGAGCAGCGAAGAAATGTATCCACTCTGTGATAGTGCCGTCGATGAAGCGAGGAGAATTTTTATTGTCGACTTCCTGAAGGAGTCCCTCAACATCAACATCATATTGGAAGATGGCTCACCAGACCACATCTGTGGTGAGTGTTACACGGAAGTGGAACGGATATACTCCTTCATACGTCGCTGCAAAGAGACCGAGTCAACACTACAACGACTTAAATCAGCACGACGATCTCGAGATCCAGTTATCGACCAGCGGAACAGGATTCAAAGAGCAGACTACCATTCGTCTGAGGATCCGGATCCACCATCCCGATACCAGCCTTGGAACGCCTGGGATCTTCCGCCACGACTCAACCAAGTACCACCACCGACTCTAGGTTCAGTGGCCCCGCAGGAGCAACCCTATATGCTGAAGCCGAAGCATATCCCCAGCATTGTACAGGGTTGGAACCTTCATTTTAGCGGGGAGCCAAACGACCTGAACGTGGAAGTCTTCATTGGTCGCGTGGAGTCCTTAGTCGGAGAGATGTTGGCCGGCGACTACACGATGCTGGCAGGATATCTACCAATGCTGTTCAGGGGAGCAGCACTCGAGACGTACTGGCGGATTCATTCGGCCCCACCATCAATACGCTGGACACGGCTGAAAGAGGTACTCCGCATGGAATACTCGACGGTCAACATGGATGAGAGTGTCCTGGACAAGATCCATGCCAGATGGCAACGTCCGGACGAGCCCTTTCATCAATATCGAGCCGATATCCTTAGGTTGAATGACCAGCTGTCAGAGCCATTGTCTTCTACCCAAATTCTTCGCCTGCTAAAGCGAAATCTACGACCGGAGATTCGTCGGCATATCGTGAACTCCGATCCACAGAGTATGGAGGCCCTGCTGAGAAATGTGCGTCGCATAGAAGGGTTTGAGGAAGACCTACGGGACCGGCCATACTTACTAACCAGGACGGGTCCTCGACGAGGAATCGCGGAGTTGGCCCCAGATTATACCACCCTAGATCTGGAGGATGATTTGGACCCAGACCAGCTTGCTGTAGCAGCAGTGGGAAGTCTTACGACCTGCTGGAATTGTCACCAAACCGGACACCGGTTTATTTCATGCCGCGCAGAACGTAAGGTTTTCTGCTACGGTTGCGGCAAGCCGGACACTTACTTCCCGGACTGTTCTGAATGTGCCGCACGAAAAAACGGCCAAAAGAGTACCCGACCACCTCAGCGGTACTCGAAACCCCAGCAGTAGCTCCTCAATCAGTGGCTCACCCCAATCAACCTGACGTTAACCCACCAGCCATGACCATTACGACTGCGGATGTTCACTCTCTTCCGGAGACCTCACCAACGACAATATTAAAACGACCATCGCAGTCACTGCCAGAAGAACCGCGGCAGCCTCAATTACGCACTCTAAAACCTTATCATGTGCGACTGCAGGAATATCGGGTGGCTCGAGAGCGAATATTTGCTTCCGAAGTAGTCACTTCCCGCCCGCGCACGACAAAATGGTCAACCCGTCGTTGGCGGAATTTCCGCAAGAGAGTGCGCACCTGCTGTCAAACTGTAAACTCTTGTAACATCTCGGAGGTTGCTGAGAATGAGATCAGACCTTATCATCCAATTAAAGTGTTGGGCGAGACCGTGTTTGCTTTGATCGACACGGGTGCCAGTATCAGTTGTCTTGCCTCGAGCTTTGGCTCGAAGGTGCTCCAAGAATATCCGAACTTGATTAAATCCTGGCGCACTGAAATCAGTACAGCTGATGGCACCAAACACCCTATACGAGGTAAACTAACCACACCCGTGACGTTCAGGGGTCAGACGAAGGATATTACGTTCTACATTATTCCGTCTTTGACTCAGAATGTATACCTTGGTGTCGATTTCGTCCTTCGCTTTGGACTGGCCTCCGATTTATTCACCGATTTGTCTTTAAAAACCAGAAATGTCAACGAAATCACTTCTACTCCCGATAGGCATGACCTGACGCCTAACCAACGACAACGCCTGGAAGCATCCATTGCTGCTTTCCCATCGTACGCTACCCAAGGCCTTGGCCGCACCACCCTAGTCTCACACGCCATCGACGTTGGCGATAGTAAACCGATTAAACAGAGACACTACGCCATCTCGCCGGCCATGGAGAAATTGGTGTATGCGGAACTAGATAGGATGCTCGAGTTAGGGGTCATAGAGGAGTCACAAAGTGCCTGGTCCTCACCGGTAACCTTGGTTGTAAAGCCAGGTAAAGTCCGCCTCTGTCTTGATGCCCGTAAGGTAAACGCGGTTACCATCAAGGACGCGTACCCTCTTCCACTCATCGATGGAATACTAGGGAGACTACCGAAAGCCAATTATATCACCAGTCTCGACCTAAAAGACGCCTTCTGGCAAATTCCACTCGATGAGGGGTCAAGGGACAAGACCGCCTTCACAGTGCCTGGACGACCATTATATCAGTTCGTCACAATGCCCTTTGGCCTGTGTAACGCGCCGCAAACGATGACTCGGTTGATGGACAAGGTCATCCCTCCTCACCTAAAACACCAAGTGTTCGTGTACCTTGATGATCTGTTACTCATCACGGAAACGTTCGATCAACACCTCCTACTCCTACAAGAAGTAGCCCTGCACATCAGTAAGGCGGGACTCACCATCAACGTACAGAAAAGTAAGTTTGTCATGAAAGAAGTCCGATACCTCGGTCATGTCATAGGACATGGCACTATCAAAACGGATCCAGACAAAACTCGTGCGATTGATGAGTTCCCCTTACCAAAAACTGTGAAGCAGCTACGACGTTTCCTTGGTGTGTGCGGTTGGTACCGAAGGTTTGTTCGGAATTATGCAACAGTTTCAGCGCCCCTGTCAGACATGTTGCGGAAGGGGAAGTTCGTTTGGACTGAACTCAGCCGAAAGGCATTTGAAGAGCTTAAACAAGCCCTCACATCAGCTCCTGTCTTGCACAGCCCCGACTTCACGAAGCCCTTCTCCATTCATTGTGACGCAAGTCAACATGGAGTAGGAGCCGTGCTGGTGCAATTGACCGACGAAGGAGAGGAAGCTCCCATCGCCTTCATGTCCAATAAGCTGAATTCGGCCCAAAGAAACTATACTGTTTCCGAGCAAGAATGTTTGGCAGCGGTAATGGCTGTGAAGAAATTCCGAGCTTATATCGAGGGCCACCAATTCGAGATCATCACGGACCACGCGTCACTACAATGGTTGATGAACCAGGCAGATTTAAGTGGACGCCTAGCCAGATGGGCTCTTAAACTGCAAGGGTTCAAGTTCTCCATCAAACACCGGAAAGGAACCCAGAACATCGTACCCGACACTCTCTCACGGATGTTTTCCCCAGAGGGAGCCGAATTAACAAAAAATGACGAGGACCCCATCGAAATAGATTTGGACAGCCCACATTTCGAATCAGATAGCTACAAAGAGTTGAGGCAAACCATAGCGACCCAACAGACACAGCTGCCTGATTTGAAGGTAATAGACGGCTATGTGTATAGACGAAACGAATACGCCACTGGTGATCCATGGCAGGAAGAAGAGTCTTGGAAACTCTGGGTACCGGAGGAAATGACACAACATCTGATCCTCCGCGCACATGACCATCCTTTAAGTGCCCACGGAGGTTACGGTCGGACGTTACGGCGACTCAAGAAATATTTCTTTTGGCCTAAAATGGCATCCCAGGTCAAAGACTACGTGAGCGCCTGTGAGACCTGTAAAGGCACCAAAGCGCCCAACCAGCCTCTTCGACCTCCTATGGGTCAACTCAACGTTCCAGAACGCGTGTTCCAGCGTCTATACATCGATCTACTCGGTCCATATCCTCGGTCTTCCATGGGACACATCGGAGCCATAGTCGTTCTAGATCAGCTCTCAAAGTTCCCAATGGTGGAACCTATCCGTAAATTCACAACTCCATCGATCGTGAAATTCTTAGAGAACCGTGTATTCCATGTGTTCGGTGTTCCAGAGAGTGTGTACTCAGATAATGGAGTACAGTTCCGGTCTCGGCAGTTTAAGAGCCTACTTGAGCAGTATGGCGTTGAACACCAACTGACGCCCATATACTCTCCTCAGTCCAACGCATCAGAACGGTTGAACCGCACCCTATTGGCCGCGATCCGTTCCTACGTCCACCCATCTCAAAAGGATTGGGATCGTCGATTGTCTGCCATCACATGCGCCCTGCGATCCTCGTATCACTCCGTCACCGGTGTCGCCCCTTACTTTGCCGCCTTTGGACAGCACATGATTTGCCACGGTAAATCATACCGACTGTTACGGCAATTAAAGTGTTTGGGAGACCCCGTCGTTGCGCTGGAGCCCCACGAACGGTTAGGAGACCTTCGCCAACAAATCGGACGGAAAATTAAGGCCGCAGGTAGTGCAAATGAAGCGCAGTACAATCTCCGGTCACGATCTGCTAATTTCAATGAAGGAGATGAAGTTTTCCGGCGAAATTTCCGCCAAAGTGACGCCGCGGGGCATTACAACGCCAAGCTGGACAGGCGATTCTTGAAAAGCCGCATAAAGAAGGTAATGGGGCCTAACCGTTACTTGATAACGGATCCATCGGGAAAAGAAGTGGGGGTATACCACGCGAAAGACCTGCGCCGATAGATAATTGGGCACGTCTGTTTGTCCGTCCGCATATATTTTCAAAAACGCGCAAAGGTTGTATACTTCCAGGCAAACATAGACATAAGTCAGTCCGTCCGTCTGTTAATTGTGTTTTTTTCTTTTATGGTTCGTCATCTCTAATCCCGACGCCGAAGCCAACCCATGATACACAGAAATATCCTTCAGCTCCTTTTTCGCAATCCGCATTGCCTTGGGATCGCGAGAAAATTAGCTGCCCTGTAGTAACTGAAGAGGTCGAGAATATGTGAAGGTGCATCAAAAAGATCAAAATTTAATAGCTGAGGTTTTTTGAAAATGACTTGCTATTTTTAAGTGTATTGAACACAGCATGCGCGAGTGTAGCAAATAAATGATTGCACTGACGAGCGCCGGAGTGTGCGCGCGGCGGCAAAACAACATCGAAAGGTCATTTCATTGAATTGTTGTGCTGTGAAATGCGTAAAATTTGGCATGAATTCATGTATTTTGCATGAGTAATTTCATCCGGCAAGTTCAACTTAATGCAGGGAGTGTACGGGATGTTAGACGAAGGGGGAAAAACGAACAGGTGTTTGCGAATGTGGAAAAGCTAGTCGCCGCGCGATATTTAATTATATGTATTTCGTGATTCCGTGAATAATTTATCACCAAGTGACGAAGATTGAAATGTTGAAAACGTGTTTTAAAAGTGATAAACATCACCTTATTGTGGATACCTATTAGTTCTACCATCAGGAAAACGTTCATAATTGGAACGTTGTTGGGGTCGTGCTCATTCTTTGGAAAGTTGCTTAATTGCGGGAGGATTAACCGTTTTTTTTTTTAATTATTTTCTTTATCAGGGTAGCAACTGTGTAACGGGATTAAGAAGGCATTGACGACGCGGCAGTGCATGTAAATGATACGGCTTTTCTTTTTTTTCCTTAAAACCCCGGAAAACGGTACATCCTGCTGGTGACATTTGAGTGGTCACTAATGTGCGGGCGAAAGAGACGAAATTTCTCAGTGTTGATGTAGAATACCTCACATCGTCGAAAGCGCGTGACGCTCTTAAGAAGTCTCGTTTTGCTGAAGGAGATAATTGCTAATCCCATCCCGAGAGAGTACAATAGATTAGTTGGATTTTATGTTAGACTATAAATCTCTTCATCGAGCAAAGAAAGTTCCGGTTTACTGAGAAGAGCTTAAAGTGATGTTGAAGAAAATCTTTGATTCACTACAACTGCAGCGATGGTCTGCTGCCTCAGCGAAAGAGGATGGTAAGATCCGCCGAGATTGGCCTTGTCTGAGGACGTGTGAATGCGCTGGCAGGCTAGCGTTGCGGTGTCGTGGGGCGAGTTCTTTCCCCCAGCACAAGGACACACTGCAGAAGAATTTCGCATTCACGAGTTCCTGGGTCACAAAAAGGTCGACCGAAGTCGAAAAAAAGGAGGTAACCAAACTTAGGGTTGGAGGTTGCAGACGAAAAGGACAAACTGGACCTGGGGAAGACAGACGGACTTAAGGGGACTTCTTCGTTACCCGACGATTATTATCGCCCACAAATAAGAGTGGGACACCCAGATGGAGGTGGTGCCCCCTCGAACCCTCTCAGCCGGAACAAGATCCAAACGTAAACGTTGCCATGTATTTCCCATTTGAGAGATAAACTCCTACAAAAGCATTTTGTATGACTCTTTCCCTCAAATGAGAAACACAAACGTAACCAATTTATGCTATAGAGTTATGCAATGAAATCACATAACCCTATATCATAAAAGGGCACGCGAGCGGAAGGCCACTCTACCCGGCAAGAGCCCCTGCTGAACAAAAGAACGGAGGAGCGCGCCCGATGGCTAGCCCATATCAGCGAAAAAGCCAGCTTTGAGGGAATGGAAAGACCGAGTTTATATTTTCGATTATCTTTCCATCTTTATTCCATGATAAGTGTTTTTGATAGTAATTGCAAAAATGAATTCAAATACGGGTCATACATATAAATAACCAAATATGTAAATTTAATCAAAAATAGAATTTAATAAAGAAAGAAATTAAAATTTATAAAAGATGAGGCAATCGAATAAGTTTCAAAGGGGTGTAGAGCTGATCTTAATGTTGAATTGTGCATGTCGTTTCTTCTTTTGTTTTTCATATTTAACAACTTGGTATTGATACGTACGCAACGACCTCTTCCCCAAGACCATAATTTTTTAGGTTTTTTTTATAACATATCAAAATAATCTAAATGTTGAACGTTACAGTTATTTGGAGGGATTTCCGTCCGTTCCCCGTGAATTTATTTTTTTATAAATTAACATTTTTTTTATTAAAAAATTAAATAGTAGAAATAATATTTACGATAAAATAGATACTAAATTTCAATATCAAAAATTTAGAAAAAAACAAACGGGTACTCACCTTCATCCTCGCCGGGCGCCCGCTGATGATGTGGTGGTTTCTTATTAATCGTTGCTATTAACTTCAAACAGGGATACAAGTTTATAATGCGCAGTTATAACCCGCATAACTATTTACTACATGCCAGACACTTTACCGTAAGGAAATCTATTTGGACTATATTAGCGAGCTGATTTTTACACTTGGAGATGCTTTACCGAATTTCAAATGTTTGAGATGATTTTGAGTTTTATATAATTTTGGTGGGAAGGCAATGCGAACATGGCAATCTGTGTAGTGAGTTAAAGTATCGATAACAGCAAGATAAACCTAATCATTAAACAGAGAACTGGATACCCTCCGCCTTCTTGCCTCTTTCGTCACACAAGCGGAGAAGACTGCGAGCACAATACTAAACGGCTCGAAACCAAACTCCTTAAAGTAAGCCGCAAAGTACTGACAAGCCGTTCCCATTTCTCCCAGTTCCGCTGTCATCAGCGCTGGTTGCGCCACATCAATTTCTCGGTCATAGAAAATTGTCAACTTTTCCAACTTGGTACTGCTGTATCATATTTAGCTGCTAATGCGACATTATGATTTTCTTAATTGCCCGAAATTTCATCAAGAAATCTAAATTCGGGTATGATATTATTTCCAATGCACTTTTTCAAAGGTTTTATTTTGACTGTGTTTTATCGTTCCGTCCGCAATCGAAAACAAGTCCTGATAGCAGTGCATTTGCCTTAAACGTCACTGAATGCTGGCATCTTCCAGAAAACTGTTATATGCATCACAAGTAACCGTTAAGTTAGTTTTGGTACCGACAAACGTGGTTTCCGCTACAAGAAATGAACTTCTTGACACAAACCAAAAATACATTCCACCTCCATTTCACTCAAGTAATCATCTTGCCAAAGTATACTAGTTTCAAGTTTAGTTCTTTGGTTACTGGATAATACCATGGACATCTCGTAATCAAACACCATCATATCCATGACTATTCCGATTAAAATTTTAATGGGAAGCGAGGGAACACTTTTTGTTGAAGTTTTGCTTATGGGCAGGTATTGTGGGGAAGAATTGAGTCACTTGCACCAGAACACCATCACTGAACTCGTAAATATACTATAGGAAAAAATCCGCAACTACGGAAAATTTAAGCAGAGTTTAATTTGGTTTTTATATATTCGCGGATTATGAGAAACAGTAATCTTCGCACATACTCATACAGAAGGTGGTCAACAAACGTTTGTCGTTTGTTGGGTCGTGAAACCGTACGATTCACTTCACTGCAGTTGCCTGTATGGGACTTCACTTTTTAATTAAATCGTAAGAACTTCCCAGCACGTTTCAACTAAAACGTGAAGTTAATAACTTCACACGACACCAATCCAAATCGCGAAAAACTTCTCGAATTAAAAGAAAGGGTATATCTAACCAAAATTTCGTCAATTTGCCGTGGTTATTCATGATCTCCCGGGAACCTCTTTCCTCCTTTTCGCGTCGCGACTTGACGGTGCATAGCAGACACCCGCGCTCTTCGTATACCTTGCAAACACCTTCCATACATCCACTTACGCTTTCGCAGTCACTATACGCACTAATTTCAGGCCGAATCCCGGGTTGTACATGCAAAACTGCATGCGACGTCTATCGACGTTATGTCTACGTTCGCGATGACTGCGCTGCAGCTATTGAATGCATGTAAAAATACTGATCAGACGATTTGTCCACAAATGTAAAGTTATGCCTCCGCACGGTATAACGAAAACTCGCAGAACTGATGGGCAATTCAGGGAGACTGCATTTTTCGACTATTAAAATTCGCATGGTTGCACGGTCCCAAAGACTCTTGTCGAGGTGAAGAGGACGCCAGCCACTGAAAGGTTCAAGTATGGCAATATCGCGTGCAATCGAGGTTCCTTATAGTTCATGGGCCGCAGCACTATGGGAAAAGTTTAATATCTTTTCCGATGCTTTAAAAGTGGGACAACGTTTCTTTCACGATGTTTAAGATGCTTTGAATTCAGAAAATTGGTCGAACTTTTGAATGGTTGTTGGTTGCACAGGTTCCGACTATTTTTCACTCTTTTCTTTTTTTTAGGGGTGAAAGATCTTTTTAGCCGTTTTCCGTACGAATTCCATCGTGAAGGGCACTTAATCAAGGGCGGCGATGGCGGAGCAATTTTTACTTTTCCTATGTACACGACGGCAAAATCTTTGATTCTTTTTCGCGAAATTCCGCGTTAAGGTTCCCGGCAAGCTGCCGACGCGGTGGCGGAGATGACGCGCACGGAGGTTTTCTTCCGAAAAAAAACGTTTTCTTTAGCTCGCGGTTCTCACCCGTGCTTGCCGGTTCGCAAATTTAAGTCGGCTCGCCCTCCGTCTCAGAAGTTCCCAACATTTTCTTCTTTGCATTACCGTGTATACGGTAAATCGCATCAGCCGAGCTCAGCGTAGTTAGCTTGCCTTCCGTGATGTAATACACCGTTGGGGTGCATTAGATCAGCGTTCCCACACTCGAAATTTTATTTGGCAGATTTAAAATTTTAAAAACAAAATTTAACTGAAGTAAAGAAAACTGAAGAAAATTTTAAGTAGTAATAAAAATCAAATCTGATGAAGAATACAATTAAAGGGAAACATTTAAATTTAATATAAAGGAAAATTGATATAAAATAACATTTAGTAATAACAATAGGAAAGCACACTATTTTATAAATTACGATTATGAATGTAAATAATTAAATATTTTCTAAATCTGCCATTAAATTTCGAATAGGAGATAGGAAGGTTTTCGAGCAGTTTGTTTGTGTGACTGCTCGACTACTACAAATAAAAAAAAATAAATTTTATGATTTATAATGTAGCGGTCAGCTACCGTATTTGAAGACCCGCACACACATTTCTCAGACACGTGCAAGCATCTACATTACATTCATGCAACCACTCAGTGTCTGAAGTTGTATTGCATATAGCGGTCAGTCGTACACACGCCATCAATCAAGCAACACGTGTGACTCCCAACTCCCGAATATTTAATTGTTATTCTTGAATAAATGTATAGTTAGTTCAGTAAGGATTCGCGTTGTCATTTACTGACCAAATCAATCCCTACAACTGGTGACTCCGTCAAAAACGGTCACGACGACGATTTTGCTACGTTATTGCAAAATCTACCGACGCCATGCCGTGAATAATTTTCATAATCTTTCGTAATTCAACGCATCTTGTCGTGACAACGCTGAACACAATCCAAATCACTCGTCAGCAGTGCAATAGTGCATTCATTTCATCTATAAAATAGTGTCGTGCAAATTATATGCGATTAGCAGTCGAAATAATTATAAGACAATCGGCTTAATCCGATCACAGTGGATTTACGTACAATAAACAACCGGCGCATTGCTGGGTTCCTATAGACATTGTACCGCGCTGGTGTATGGGTGAGAATTACATCTGTGCATCTGTGAATTGTGCCTAGTGAATTACTATCATCATGTGTAATGACAACAGAGATTCACTGTCTACCGAGGCTGATGCAGTGAGCAACAAATCAGCGATGACCACCGACCTTCTCATTTGACCACCCGTCACTTTGGTTCACACAGCTTCAAAAACTATTCCGAGCTATTCGACATTGCACGTAAATTAACACGATTCAGGTATGCCTCTGCCTATCTTGATACGCGTCCTGCTATCGGGGTAGAGCCAATCATCAACAGTCCGCCCGTTACAAATTCAACCCAAACACTTCGCGACACTCTCATTGAATGTTTATCGCAATCACGCGAAGCAAAGCTAAAACAATTGCTCGAGAAAGAAGAGCTAGGCGACATGAAACCGTGACAATTCCTGCGTTATCTTCGCACACTCGACAACAGCGTGCCCGAAAATATTCTTCGCACAGTCTAGCTGTCGCGTCTACCTGCAGCAACACAAGCAATTCTCGCGCATCGCAAAACTGATCCTCTTGATATAATAGCAACAACGACAGCATCCACGAAATGACGCCACAACTTTAGCTGGCCGCGCTCGGCAAACAACCGTCGATGCAAAAACAAATCGACGAGGTAAGAGATCAAATGAACGAGCTCATAAATATCGTCAGACAGCAACGATCACGCTCATTGTCACGTGATCGATCACGACCACTATCGCGTTAAGGACCATCGGGAACCGACGTTGATCTCAATCACTGCTGGTACCACCGTGTTCCAGATTGTGCGAAGAGGCGCAAACAACCGACAATCAGGGTCATTAACGGCGGTAAATGATCCTGCACCCAAGTCAAACCGCCTCTTCCTCACTGATCGTGGACACTGGCTCAGACCTCTGTATATATCCACGTCGTTTGCTCCAGGGTCGCAGAGAGAGGCTTGATTACACACTATACGCTGGAAATGGCTCTCAAATAAACACTTACGGTTGCATCAACATCGCACTCAACGTTCGTCTTCGTTGAGATCCCTCGTGGCGATTCGGCATCGCTGACGTGTCAAAACCAATCATTGGCGCTGATTTTCTCAGTTTTTACGGCCTTCTCGTCGACCCCAAAAACGCCAAACTCATCGACTCAACCACTGGCTTAAAAACTCAGGGCAAGGTATCTCGCTCCAGCAACGTATCATCCATCAAATCAACACAGCAACGTATCATCCATCAAATCAACACAAAATCAATGTCCTTATTCATTGATCATAAAACAATTCTCAGGCGTAACACGACCCAATGGCTTCTGCAGAGCAGCTAAACATTCAACCGAGCATCGCATCGAAACAACGCCGGGTCAACCAAGCCAGCAGAGCACGTCGACTTGCTTCCGGTAAACTGAAAATAGCTAAAGTCGAATTCGACAAAATGACCAAGCTTGGGCTTGCACGACCGTCAAACAGTCCATGGTCCTCACCTCTCCATCTGATCCCAAAGAAATCTGGTCACTGGCGAGCTTGTGGAGATTACCGTCAACTCAACTATCGCACGCTGCCTGACAGACACCCTATATGTCTATTAGAGGACATTACGGCTAATCTTCACGGCACAAAAATTAACTCGACAGTAGAAATCGTTTCTGCCTCCAACCAAATACCTATTGCTTCAGAGGATATTTGCAAAACCGCTATCATCACACCATTCGGTCTGTACGAATTCCCATTCATAACATTTAGGCTTCGTAATGCATCTCAAACCTTTCAACGTTTCATTGAAGAAGTCACGCAAGGACTTGACTTTGTATTTCCATACGTCGACGATATTCTCGTCGCTTCAGCTACCGAGAAAGAGCATCATGAATATCTTCAACAACTTTTTACTCGCCTGGAAAAACACGGCATCGTCATCAATAGCGTTAAATGGCATTTAGGCCTGCCAGAGATGGATTTCCTCGGCTACCGAGTGTCTTCAACAGGCATCATATCGCTTCCAGAGCGAGTGGCAGCAATAAGAGAATTTCCCAAGCCATCAACAATCAAACAGTTACGTAAATTTCTTGACATAACTTTTATCGTAAACATTTTAAAAATGCTGCTAAGTTTCAGGCTACACTTAACGACTGTCTTCAAGGATCGGACGTTAAAGGCTCTAGCCCAGTGCCCTGGACACCTGAATGCGAAACTGCCTTCGAAAAATGCAAAAAAACAGCTCGAGTCACTCGTCATGCTCGATCATCTAAACACTGAAGAACCTGGCGCCATCTTCACCGATGCTTCAGACTTTGCAATCGGCGCCGTAGTCCAACATTCGCTCGCATTCTTCAGCCAAAAGCTCTCACCGTCGCTAAGTAAACACCGTTCTTACGATCGTGAACTTCACGCAATTTATATGGCCGTCTGTCGCTTCAAACACATCTTCGAGGGCAGACAAATCACAATTTACACCGATCATCGACCGCTCCTCTACGTCTTCAAGCAAAATCCTGATAAAGCAACGCCTTGGGAATTCCGCGGCTTGATTTTACCAGCCAATTTACAACTGACATTCAACACGTCTCTGGCAATGATAATGTCGTCGCCGACGCGCTATCGAGAATCAAAACAATCTCTGCAGCAATCAAAATCATCGATCTCGCTCGCGCACAGGCCAAAGACGAAGAACGTTGCACGTATCTTCAGCACGACAATCGCTCACTTCATCTTCAACCAATCATCGTTCCCAACATCGATCTACCAGTCTACTGCCATACATCAATCGACACAGCACGTCCATTCGTCCCAACGCAACTACGAAAACGTGTCTTCGATGCTCTTCGCAGCATAAGTCACCCCAGCCAAAAAGCAACAGTCAAATTGGTATCACAGCGATACGTTTGGTCAAGCATCAAACGAGAATGCAGAGCATGGGCTCAAGCCTGCATCGTATGCGAACGTAGCACAATTACTCGACTCGTTGTAGCGCCAATACAGCACTTTCCAGGTCGCTCTGGCCGATTCGAACATGTTCATGTCGACATCATCGGACTATTTACATCATCACGAGGCTACAGACACTGTCTGACAATAATAGACAGATTCACACGGTTCCCTGAGGCCTTTCCACTCGACATCTCCGCAGATTGCGTAGCCAGGTCACTTTTGCTGGCTTCATCTCTCGTTACGGAGTACCACTCAGAATCACCGCTGAGCAAGGGCGGCAATTTGAGGCTGATCTATTCAACGCATTAGCTCGTCCACTAGGCAGCAAGCACATTCTTACAACGACATATCACCCAACATCCAATGGTCTCGTCGAAAGTTTTCATAGTCAGCTAAAAGCTGCAATTCCATGTCACATATCCAACGCATGGGTTGATAAGTTACCAATCATCTTTATGGGCATACAGGCTGCTTGGAAAAAAGACGTACAAGCGACGCAAGCAGACCTAGTTTTTGGCGAATCAATACAACTCCCTGGTGAATTTTTGGCACCACCAGGACAACTCGGAGCGCCTCCAGCCGACTTAGTACAACGACTTCGAAACCATTTCATTGACTTACGACCTCGACGAATGTCTCTATACGGAAACAAACCGATCGTTGTCTTCAAAGAGCTACCCACATATTCTCACGTAGTCATCCGAGTCGATGCACCTCGGCTAGCATTCGAGCAACCATATGAAGGTCCATACGAAGTCGCCAGGCGAACCAACCGATACTACATCGTCAAAATTCGCAACGTCGACACGCCGGTAAGCATTGACAGACTTAAACCAGCTTTCATGCTGACGACGAACCAGAGAACACAACTCCGCCGCCTCCACACAACGAACCAACTCCGTCGACGTCTAGCATACAGCTCCAACTTCGAGTACGTCATCGGCCCCGAAGAAACGTCGTCACGCAGACGCACGACGTTTTTTCGACCATCATCTTCCGACTTATCGAGCAGCGATTCATCACCCTAACGACAGCGCAGAAAACGTGTGGATTTAACGACAAGTAATTCATATTCCTTTTCTCTTAAAAGGGGGGGGGGGGACGAGTAGTTGTAGCGGTCAGCTACAGTATTCCAAAACCCGCACACACATTTCTCAGACACATGCAAGCATCCACATTACATTCATGCAAACACTCATTGTCTGAAGTTGTATTGCATTTAGCGGTCAGTCGTACACACGCCATCAATCAAGCAACACGTGTTTACTCCCAACTCCAACATATTTAATTTTTTATTCTTTAATAAATGTATAGTTAGTTAAGTAAGGATTCGCGTTGTCATTTACTAACCAGCTCAATCCCTATAATAACTATAAATTGAAATCATTAAATTTCTCAAGTCTGCAATTAAAATTTCGGATAAGGGTTATGAAGGTTTTCGAGCAGTTTGCTTAGGCGACTGCTCAATAACTACACGACCCTAATTCGTCCCGAGCCGGCACAATGAGCGGAGCATTTTAGGGTACGCGTTATAATAATGCACTAAATATCAGTGATATTTAATGCACTAAATATCAGTGCTTCCATCCGTTTAGTTAATAAATAGTGCAAGTGCACGGCAGTAAACTACCCATATGCATTTCCCGTGTGTGGCGACGTGTGGCTTTAGGTGCATTTATTCCCCTTTTTAAAAATACAAAGAAAACTTGTAACTTAAATAACTACCATTAATTTTGCAAAAACTTGTTTCCAAGATACATTCACAGACCGAGTATTCTAGGGATCACGATATTCATTTAATATGTCAGAAATCAGACTGGTATAAAATAGCCAAAATTTGAAAATTTGAAAGAAGAACCTTTCGACCAAGTACTAAATAATGTAAATTTAGAATTTTTCAATTTTAAATTTGGATTTTTTACCTAAATTAATATTTTCTGGTTTTTGGAGCAATTGAATCTTTTTGGCTATAATCAATTTCTTAAAATTCTAATATAATATTTTTACAACATAATACCGGGATAATGCAACAGAGCAATTAAGAAGATCGTAATTAGCTATCCGACATAAATAAGAATAAAAGGCTGAAAGAAATGGAAAAATTTTATAATGTTCATGTTTTTATCATTGAATTCAAGCTGTAATTTTTGATTCAAATGTAACCTCCCTTTCATCTTTCAGCAAGGTAAGACACTAATATTAGGTAACGTCGATCGTATAATCTGTTTGTAAATAAGTAGTAAGTTTTTCATGCTTAGATTTAAAATGTGGCATCTTTAGCATAAGGTTTGAGTTTCCTTGCATATACATATGTTCATTTACAAGATACTTTTCCAAGCTTAATGGAACTTTGAAGCTAGGATTTGTATTTCGAATTGAAAAATCCAATAATCGTGAATTGAAGTAGTAAAGAATTGAAAAATTATTTTAATGGTTCTAAGCAAAGAATGTCAAGAAGTGAATAGGGACCACCAGAAACAAAATGGAATGGATCATGACAAGTTCTTGATTGATGATCCAACCGAATTATAATTTCTATACAAATTAAACAAAATGAGAACAACAGCACTCTTGTACATTTGTCGTATCATAAGCGTTTACATGCACGACAGCGAAAAGTCCTGCTTGCTCACAAACTTAATGACACCGCGATAACTAATAAGCAGAGCGCGAGATTCTAGGCATTTGCCTAGAACCTAGGTATTTGCCTATTTTGGCCAAATTTGGTCCATCGTGCCTATTTTGATGCATCGAGCCTAAAAAAACCTATTTTGTTATTTTTTCTGCTCAAAAATTACAATTTGAGCTCACATACATTTTAAATTCGTAAATAAAGTGATTTCAAAAGCACAGAATAACAATTCATATATGTTGAATGTTAAAAATACATCATGAACGTTCTACGTTTTTTCAATGCGCTGCTTACTAAATTCTGTTTATCCAATAAATCACAAGCAAATGAGTTACGTAAATAAAAATAATCTATAGCGATACAACAGTGTCGTCATTTGAGTTTCGATTTTCATTGGGTGCGTTTCAATTTCAATACATCAAAATGGGTAAAACAAAGGAAACTCCTCGTGAATTTCGTGCGCGAATGGTCAGAGAATATCCGGCCGTTTTTCGTACAGATAATTCGATTTTATTTTGCAAATATTGTGAGTGCGAGGTAACCGCTGACAAACTTTCCCATGTGAAGCAACACATTGCTACCAAAACACACCAGAACAATGTTGAAAAGAGAGATCGTTCAAACAGTGGTCCATCGCTCCAACAAAGTTTACTGACGCAACATCAACAACCACGTCCAGAACAAAAAATCAACGAATTCGAGATGGACTTTTGCAAAATGTTTTTAGAAGCAAACATTCCTTTGAAGAAAGCCGTTCATCCATCCGTCGTACAATTCTTTGAAAAGTACACAAAAAAAACATTGCCAAGTGAATTCACACTACGGAACAAATATGTACCCAATTTGTACGATCAATGCATGGCATCGCTTCGTGAAAAAGCAAAGAATAAAAACATTTGGGTGTCGATTGATGAGACGACCGATAAGGAACAAAGACTGGTTGTTAATTTCATTTTTGGAATTTTGGATGGCGATGAAAACATTCCAGAGCGTGAAAAGTGCTATCTATTGAACATGGATGTTGTCGAAAATGCTAATGCTTCCAGTATGGCCAAATTTTTCAACGACTCGCTGCTATTGCTTTGGCCAGATGGTTTGCTTATTTTTTGTTTTTTTGGTTATTGTTATCGATTGCGTAAACAATTTGAATTAAGAATTTTTATTGTTTGAATTAGGTATTCAATACAATAATGTGCGTGCTGTTCTGACGGATGCAGCAGCATACATGATTGCAGCCATGGGCTCACTGAAAATTCTATATCCAAAAATGATTCATTTGACTTGTTTTGCCCATGGGCTGCATCGAGTTGCTGAATGTATTCGCACCAAATTTCCGAATGTCAATCGATTGATATCGAAAGTGAAAGCCGTTTTTGTAAAGGTATGCTTAAAAAATGAAACTAGTTGAATAATTCAATTTCATTTGATAAAAATCACCAAACAAATAATTATTGAAATTTATAAACTGTATTTTTACAGACACCCTCTCGGCAAAAGAAGTTCAAAGAAATGAATCCAGATTTGGCGCTTCCTCCTGAGCCAATTATAACACGTTGGTGTACATGGCTGAAAGCAGCAATATACTACTGCGATCATTTTGAACCGGTCAAGTCTGTAATTGATTCATTCGATAGCGACGATTCTGAAGCGATTAAGACGGCCAAGGAGCTATTTGCTGACGATACTATCAAAACTGATTTAGCATATATCAAAACTCATTTTGCACAGCTGGTATCAGCAACAATCAAACTGGAAACACAAGGGCTACCATTGAACGAAAGCATTGATTTGATCACATCCATCCGTGTATCACTGAACGCATTGGATGAACCAGCATTTGGCCGCAAGATGGAAGCAGTACTTCAAAGAAATCCCGGTTTCAAAACTATTGTTGAAATCAACAATGTTTTGAATCATCGTGCACAGCCAACAGAACAATTTTTATTGGAACTTTCACCAGCTGAACTTGCGCTATACAAATTTTGTCCAACTACATCATCGGATGTCGAGCGTTCATTTTCAATGTACGCAGATGTTTTAACCATCAAACGTCGAAGCTTTTTATTTCATAATTTGAAACAACATTGTATTGTGCTTTGTAACCGCGGAAACAAATAAAATATTTCATTTCAATCATAGAAAAATAAAATTCCCAAATAAACTGAACAAATATCTATTTCATTGCATTTTTTCGAGACTTTTTTGTGCCTATTTTGGAGAATTAAGCCTGTTTTCGTGCCTATTTTTGCTATTTTACGAGACTTTTTTGTACCTATTTTGGGGAATAAAGCCTATTTTGGTGCCTATTTTTGCTATTTTACGATACTATTTAGGTGCCTAAAATCGACATTTATCGTGCCTATTTTCTCGCGCTCTGCTAATAAGGTCCTAACCCCTATCATACATTGTATACTCGAACCGAATCGGGGCTTAACCCGTGAAAGATAATCTGCGTCAAATTGACGCATACATTCTCGAAAAATTGCTCTCCCGCCCTTCCAGTCGTCGTTCGTACCTTCTGTGTCATGTTTGCGTAAGTGTGGAAACAGTCGACAATTCTGAAATACAGGGATAGTGTGAGTCAAAATTACGCATAATTATCTTCTACGTGACTTTTGAGATATCCACTGAGCTAAATTTTCTTGTGGTTGTTTATATTTCGTGCGGTTGTTTATATTTCAGCCACTTGTGAGCTGTTTTTATAATCGTTAATTTTTATAGGAAAATCAGACCCAAAAGTTATAATGGTAAGTCGAGGCTTGCGGGATGATCAAATTCTGGCCGCACCTCTAGAGGAATATGAAGAAAACCAGAGTGGCGGCAGTGATAGTGAAGTAGAAGGATATTTGAGTGAAGATCACACTGAAAGTGATAGAAGAAGGCTTCATAGACGATAAGAGAGGTGAAGAGTCAGTTCTTAACGAAATCGAACGCTTATGCGAAGAAAATGAAGAGCCGGCTTCATCATCAGCTGATCGTCGAATACTTTCTTTACCGCAAAGAAGTATCAAAAGTAAAAATAATCATTGCTGGTGGACTTCAAAGCATGCACGCACGGTACGTGGCAGGGCCGGCGGTTGACGTGGGTAGTATGGGTAGTGGTACCCACTCGGAAAACATCCCAGTGGGTACATACCCACTCGGAATTATCGGAAAAAACTTTAAATGGTAATATTTTCTATGTGTGAAATTTAAAATTGCCGCACACATGCGTCAGCAGTGGCAGGTAGGGATGCAAACGATACATCGAATTTGTGAAAACATCGATGTTTTGCTCATAAACATCTATGTTGTGACATCGATATTACAGCCCGTTAAACATCGATACATCGGTTGCTATGAACGATGTTTTAAGAACGATGTTTAGTTTTTTGAATCGATTGAATATCAGTGATACATCAGCATTTTTAAGGATTTAACAGCCAAAACTGAAGTTTTCAATCATATAAACCACACCTTAAACAGTTTGCAACCAACTGCTACGAGATCAGTCTTCTTTCGAATCTGAAAACGATGGAAATGTGGGAAGTATTTGGAGCTAATACCAACAATTAGTGTATGGAAATTAAAAACCATGCACACCGATATAAAGAGTATCTTCTATCAAAAGAAACGCGATAGAAATTTCGGAAGATACGCCATCATTGTATAACATAGCAATTATATTTATCAACAAAGAAACCGATCACTTGGTGCCAGGTTGTTCAAATAAGTATTTCTGAACTCTTTTCTTAAACCATATTTTAATACATGTCCAAAGATAGTATTGACAAAAACAACAATCTCTTCTTTGTGTTTTTTTTTAATTTATTTTGCAATTTCTATCAACACTAAAAACATCGATATATCGACCTAAAACAACGATGTTTTCTACATCGATATTTAAATTTTGCAAAACATGTTGCATCCCTAATGGCAGGCGAGCGGCAGTTTCTCTATCTATCTCCTTCTCCCTTCTTCTATTTCACACACACGCCGCGAGTAATACATGTGAATGAAAGCGGGTTCATATCCACATATAAGTTCAACGCGCACGTGGTTCGGTTTTGTTGGCTAACACCTTGATGTATTCTTCGATCCTCATCGCATCAGTACACTCGGATTAAAAAAAAATGGACCGGTTTCTCATTCGACACAAAAGACCAAACGATGAAAGTAGTGGTAGAGAGCAGGAGACTGCAGAAGAATGCTCTGGACGCACTAGTCAATGTAGTGGATCCTCTTCTGTTTCGAATAGAGACAGTGCAAAAAAACAGAAATTAGACGAAAATAAACTACCAGCAACCACTGGTCAGTAAAATAACAACAATATTCGTCCATCTCTGTTTACGATTCGTCTCATCGCGAGCGTCTGACTGCGAGAGTGAGTGGGTTGTGTGTTGAAACTATAAATTAAATGAGGATAATTTTATAATTATATTTCAAAATTATTTGCGATGAAAATCATTTTAATGACAACCCTATTAATAAAGGTAACCCTCTGAAGGAAGTTGTGGTGATTGTAAATATTAGTATAATTAACTCCATTTTAAAATGACCTCATTTAAAAAATTTAAACTAAGAAAAAAATTTTTGTTAATTGGAACAAAATAATTTTATTCGTAGAACAATATTTCATAATAAAACTTTCAGATATATATGGTAAATTAAAATAATTATTCCTCTTATAATGTGATTAATGGATGAAAATCTTTTAATTGGTTTGAATATAGAAATTATTTTCGGAATCATACAATATTTTGTTATTATAAAGGAATTATATTTTTAATTAAGTCCTTTCATTTCTAATCGGAATGAGAGATATATTTTATTCTAAAGATATCCATATTATAGTTAAATTTTTTCTTGACATACAAATAATAATTGATATATATTGATTATTAAAAGTTTTTTTCTATTGTTTATGAATGTTGAATGCATTAAAGTTTTTGATATTTGAAGTAATAATTTTTATTAGATACAATTCAATCCCACTCCTAATTTTATTCAAAAAATTGTTTTTCAATAAAACGAATTTAACATTATATATTGATTAAATTGATATTGATACATATATATTGATTTATTTTATATGATACAATTGATACATTCAATCACACCCCAATCATATTTTTAAATTGTTTTTTAATGACACAAATCCAATATTATATGTTAAATTTATTGAAATATGTTTCTTTAAAAATATTATGATTGATTATTTGAAAAGCAAAATTCAAAAAAAAAAATTTTTTTATTTATAGATACATTTATTATTTTAGATTAATCTTCTAAATAGAATAATTTCATTTCAATTTCGCATTTTATGAAAATTTGCCAAAAACAGCCAGAAAGTATAAAAAATTCATTGTAAAACATTATTCATAATTGAAAACTTATATTCGCACTTACAACTTACAATGAATCGTTAATATTTTCAGAGCCAGATACTACGTTGAAAAAGGTACCGAAGTCTTTTAAACGTTGGAAACAAGAAAATCCATGGCTAGATTTGAATAAAAACGACAAAGCAGTTTGTGTTATTTGCACCGAAGGATTTTAAAAATAATTTGCTACTACAACTTGACACGAATGATTTGAAATCAAAAGAAGCGTTGATTGAAAATGGCGTTTGTAATTGGAAACACAAAGCGGACAGGTTGAGAAAGCATTCAAGAAGTTTTAAAAAATCGTGATTCCGAAAGCATTATTCAGCGCATGTCAACTGTCCAAGAAAAACAGATGATGGATAATCGAATTGCATTGAGAAAAATCTTCAGCACTCTAAGGATCTTAGGAAGGCAAGGCTTGGCGATTCGAGGGTCTGATAATGACGGCACGAGCCGAAGATGTTTACGAGCTAGAGACATGGTTAAATAGGACCAGTTATACATGGTTACATCATGATATTCAAAATGAAATATTGAAACTAATGGCCACCACAGTTATGTCTGAGAACCTCGAGGAAATTCGGAAGGCAGAATTTTTTGCTATTCTAAACGATGAAACACCAGACGTGTCAAGAAAAGAACAAATTTCGATATATCTCAGAGTTACTTCGCCTAATCTCATATCCACCGAGTATTTCATTGGATTTTATACGACAGTTAGCACCAAAGCCAAAACTTTATTTGAAATTGTGAAGGACGTCTTAATTCGTTTCCAATTACCGTTGAATAAACTCAGAGGCCAGTGCTATGACGGAGCAGCAAATGTGTCGGGAAAAATTCAAGCTTACAGCAACTAGTACAGAAAGAAGAACCTCGGGCGCTTTATATTCATTGTAATGCCCATAATCTCAATCTTGCGGTCCAAGATGTAATGGAAGATGTGCTAGAAGCAAAAAACTTTATCGGGGTGGTGAAAGAGTTAATCAACTTTATCCGGGATTCCCCAAAACGCCTAGCAAAGTTTCAAGAACTTCAAGCTGATGCAGAAGACTCCGAAAAAAATACCCCTGCTCTCGCAGCCTACTGTCCGAGCAGGTGAATATTGCAATTATATTAAACTTTAGACTTATGCATTATAAATTGATTACTTTTTTTCAGATGGATCGTTCGTATAAAATCCCTCAAAACAGTGGATGTCAATTATGAAACGTTAATGCAAATCTTCGAAGAGCTTGTTCAGGATAAAACATTTGATAGCACCGTTGTCGCCAAGGCTTCAGGGTTCCTTCACAATATGGAGTCGTTCAAGTATCGCTTCCTTTTGACTGCCATGATCGAAATCTTTGATCGGATTGAAATCCTCAACAAAGAGCTGCAATCATCGAAACTGTGTGTTGTCGAATCTTATCGAAACGTAGAAATCGTGTCAACTGTGATGAATGAGTCTCGGGATCCAAAATTTGAATCAATTTGGAAAAAAAGTTGCGAATTGGCATCGAAACTTGAGATTGAAAAACCAACTTTGCCAAGAAAACGTCGAATTCCAAAACGACTGGAAGATGGCGTAACAGAAAACCATATTTTTGATTCCCCAAAAGGTTATTACAAAAAATTTTTTGTGAGATTTTCGATCAGATAAATTTTTCTCTGAAAGACAGATTTGATTCCAACAATGCCCGATTTTTCAAATCTCTAGAAACTTTTGCGATTGGCGAATCCAAAAATACTGACGCAATCATAAAATTTTACAAAGAAGATTTCAATGAATTCCGTTTGACCAAAGATAGAGACTTTTTATTGGAGATAATGGCGCGTGAGGGTAAAAAAGCTTCAGATTTTAGCACAATTGTTAAGTTTCTTAGAGAAACGGAAAATTATCTGAAAATTGTTCCCGAATTTGTTCGTTTTCTTACATTAGTTCTGACGATACCGGGTTCTTCATGCTCAAATGAAAGGAGTTTTTCTGTTCTTCGCCGAATTAAAAATTATTTAAGATCTACAATGGCTCAGGATCGACTCAATCACGTGGCCATTTTACATGCATATCCGAATTTGGTTGATACGCTTGTATTCGAATCTTTAATGAACGAACTTTTTGTTTATTATTTCCCTGTTCTAATCCTTTATCTATATCAAAATAAATTGTAAAACATCATCCATGAAACGCCCCCTCCAGCCTCTTTCTTACTAACCACTCGAAAAAAAAGTGTGACGCTGGCCCTGGTACGTGGCCGAATTCCAGCCATGAATATTATTAGAGCTCAAAGGGGTCCAACACGCATGTACTGTAATTTATATGATGCTGTCTCGTGTTTCAACATTTTCATTACTGATGAAATAATCGATGAAATTGTAAAATTGAGCCAACATCGAGATGTCTTTGAAGCGACGGGAGTTTATGAATGCTGCTACATTCCGCAATACAAGTAAAGATGAGATCCGTGCATTGATTGGAATCCTGGTAATGACTGCGATGAGGAAAGATAACCATTTGACCACCGATGAGCTGTTTGATCGATCGTCATCAATGATATACCTTTTCGTAATGAATCGTGATCGTTTTGATTTTTTGGTCCGATGCCTTAGGATGGATGACAAAAGTATGCGTCCCACTCTGCGGACAACTGATGTCTTTACTCCTTTTCGAAAAGTATGGGATCTCTTTATTGACCGATGTAAAAATAGCTATACTCCGGGAGCTCACGTAACCATAGATGAGCAGTTGCTTGGATTCCGTGGTAGGTGTCCATTTAGGATGTATATACCTAGCAAGCCAACCAAGTATGGCATTAAAATCATGATGTGTGACAGTGGTACAAAGTATATGGTAAATGCAATGCCTTATTTGGGAAGAGGAACTCAAACAAGCGGTGTACCTCTCGGTGAATACTATGTGATGGAGTTGTCAAAGCCTGTACATGGCAGTTGTCGTAATATAACGTGCGACAATTGATTTACTTCAATACCCTTGGCAAAAAAGTTACTTCAGCAACCATACAAATAAAGTATGGTGGGAAACGATCAAATAAGCCCGAGATACCTGAAGTTATGAAAAACACCCGCTCTAGAACAGTGGGAACTTCAATGTTTTGTTTTGATGAACCCCTTACATTAGTATCGTATAAACCTAAGCCAGCTAAAATGGTTTATTTATTATCTTCTTGTGATGAAAACGCTTCCATTAATGAAACTTCTGGAAAACCAAAAATGATTATGTATTACAATCAAACCAAAGGCGGCGTTGACACACTAGATGAAATGTGTGCAATAATGTCTTGCAGCAGGAAGACAAATAGATGGCCTATGGCCTTATTTTATGGAATAATAAATATCGCATGCATAAATGCTTACATAATATATATGCAATAATGTCAGTTACAAAGGTGAAAAGCCCTTAACTAGAAAGAACTTTATGAAAAACCTGTGCACGCACCTGTCATCGCCGTTTATGACTAAAAGGTTAGAAGTTCCTACTTTGAAGAGGTACTTACATAAAAGTATATCGAATGTACTACAAAAAGATGCTCCCAGTACAACAAAAGAAAATACTGATGAACCAGAACCAAAAAAGCGTATTTACTGTGCATATTGCCCCTATCAAATAAGGCGAAGAGCAAACACTTCGTGCGATAAATGCAAATGTGTGATCTGTCGCGAGCACAATATTGATATGTGTCAAAGCTGTATCTGAGCAGTTTTTATGCAGCTGTACTTTCATATAAATTGCAATACACTTCTAATATATAGTATGTAAGTGAAAAAGTTTGATTTTTGGCAAAATAATACGACTATGTGATAAAGTTTGAAAAATAGTTAGTTTTTAAAGAATTAGAAGTTTATGTTTTTTTGACAGTGAATAAATTTATATACACAAAAAAAATGTTTATTTATACTAAATATGAATGTAAATATCAGAAACTTAATAGTAATTCGACATCAACATAGGAACCTGGACATAACAGGCAGTTAAAACTAATGCGTCAATTTTACGTATGATTATCTTTTTATTACATAAAAATATGATAAACTTTCTATGGTTAAAGAACAACCCATATGGACGAATTGGCTGTATAGTTTAAACTACAATACAAGCCATTAAATATCACCACAAGGCACAATCATCCATGAGATAGTCACGACACAATTGTCGGAATGGGTGATTTTCGGCTGGAGCCATGGTAGACAAACGCAATGCCCATTCATCAGGACTAAACTAGAATTCAATAATGGCCCCAGCTTTACAGGTTCGATAAAATCAGACACCAAAAATTGCCGGCCGGTGCTCTGTTGAACAGCCGGGAATCAACACACTATCCTATATATGTTAGCAACGAGAGCAATTTCATCCAATTACCTGATTTTAATTGCACAATTTTGGCTTGCAAAAACTACACTGAAAGCCTCTGCATGGACTTTACTGAACGCAAACAACTGGGCACAAGGTAAACACGACAAGATAAAACTTCAATTACCGCGAAAAAGTGAATTATACGCGCCCGCCAACTAAAATATAAACAACCGAGAACTGTCATGGGGACGTTTCTAAACATCAGCTGGTCTGACAAGATTAATAAGATGGTACGCTGTGGAGACTCTCCACAAATACAATAGTATGAGTATTGGACTACAAAAGGTTTGAGCCCGTGATACCATACTTGTCCAGTATATCAACCACGATTTAAATTTAACTTGAACTTGAAGCGGCCATCCGTTACGTCCGAGGTAAGAGACTTACAGATGATTTTCTTATCTGGCAGAAATTCGACGAGGTGTGGTTAAGGAAATCAATGAGAACCAACATTAATAATCAGTTGGTGAAACAACCATTAGCATCAGAAGAATTAAAAGACAGCATCGTGAAGTTGAAGACTTCTGGCGGAATCGGCGAAGCGTATACGGGCTCCGAAACATCAAATTAAAAATAGGTAGATAGGTAAGGGTTAAGTATTTCTTTCGTTATCCCGTTCTATATTAGTCAGCATACCATATTTAACGATAAACTTAAAAAAATTCGGATTAATTCAAAATAGACAGATTTTACTGCGTAAAAGTGAATTTTGGCTTTTTTCTTAAATTAAATTGTTCAGTGTGTGGAGGTTCTTTTTGTTGTATAGAGAAACTCCGCGAATGACAAGTTTTGTTCCGTGTACATTATATGTGCAATCGAACGAAATTTGGAAGAAATTGATGGTGGGAAGTGCATTGACTTTAGTTTTCCCCTTGCAATCTAGGATTTAGGTAGTTTTGTGTTACCTTCAGATTCCGGGTAAATTCAACATTGTGCTTATATGATATAAATCCAACGTGCTATCATGGTGCAAGAGCTATCATGGTGGCGGAGTTGTTTTCTTTATGGCTTTTGACGTATGTTGTTGTTATCATAATTTAGAAATGTCAATTGTACGAATATCGTAAGTTCGAAATTCAAAATAATATAGTAGCGGTATTTGGTGAAAATAAGTAAGATATCATCGTTTAGAACAACGACTTTTATTTGAAAAAATCCGGTACCTTGATACGTTAGAGCTAAAGAAGCCTTCCCTTTGCGTAGCTGATTTTGAAACTCAATGGAAACAGATCGGAATTATAACTTCTTATTAATGTTTTATATTTTCTCCGCGTTGTCAAGAATTACGTAAAGTTACATTAAGGTGACCCAATTGCGCCATAAATTAAAAATCGACTTTCACCAGTGAACCAATTTCTGCTATCGATATATTGTAAGCATATTCGAACGCTTAATAATTTCGCGACAATTAATTGATTTAACTGTTTTGTGCTGTGTCTGCAATTTGTGCGAATTAAGTGTTTGTTCTAGTATTGTGTGCCATACATAGTAATCACACGACCTTGACATTGGATAGCATATATATATATTAAACAATGAACTGTAAATGTGATGTTGCTAATTGTATAGCATTCGATCATACGTTTAAATATGTGATATGCAAAAGTTTCTGCAGGAGAAAACTACATGGTGCTTGTATGGATGCGCCAAGGGATTGGTTTCATCCCTATTTGAAGGCACATTTTATTTTTTCAGACTGCCAAAACGTTGAGGACAAATTCAGAACTTTCTATGATCAAATAACTGATCACATAGATGTCCTCATGAATGAAAAGGACCAATTAATTGCCCGCCAGAGTTCGAAATCCCGAGCAAACGATGAAAGCTTCGTGGAAATGGCAACCTGCTTTGATGAACTTGCTTCGAAGCTCTCAAGCAGCAATAATAATAATATAATTAGAGCTCTAGAATCAGTCGACCAACGTCTTATTGCGATGAAAAACCTGATTTCGAATTTACATCCGCCGAGTACTGAAGTTTTGAACAAAGACAGGATGAAGGAGTTGCTGGCTAATATATCGAATAAAATACCACATCAGCAAAACGATACACACCTTTCTCAAGTGTTAACAAAAATCGAAGGACTGCAAAAACAATTTGCCACTTTGGAAGAAAAGGTACAAAGCTTTACAGTTGCTCAAAAAACTGCTATATATCCTATCAGTGCTAATACACACGACGCTCATGATCATACATTGGAATTAAATGTCGATGCCGCTACACGAACACCTTCGATTCAAGTTCCAGTCGTTCAATCTCAAATTTTTAAACTGGGCACATTTTGGTCTGAGGATGACTGGAGAAACAGAATCAGGAAATTGGAGTTTACCAACCAAGCATCCTGGGAGATTTTCTATCTTAGAAAAGCATCAACTAAACTCGATGCCACCGGATTGCAGCAGTTATTCGAACGAGATCTCAAAATACAAAGCTGCAAAGTGGAGGAGTTACCGCATCGGAATAAACATCGACGCGCTTTCAAAGTTTTTATACCAAGCAGGTATGCATGGCTTTTTACAAACCTAAGAGCCAAGAATGGAAAGTATGTCTGGAATGGTATGGTGTTTAGCAAATGGCAAGCGGCAAAAAGATCAACAAATTCAGAGGACCCAAGTATTTATTTAAGTAATAAATTTTCGGTAAAAGGAATAACACGTAGACCAAATACCAAAAATATTAATAATACATTAAATCAAAACAATGTTAATGATAATCCTAATCCAGATTCCAATCAAATAAGTCATGGCTCCCCTCCTAATCTCCCAACGGATGATCTCTTAGAGCATCACTCAACTTCCGAAACACTAAGTGATAGCACTATTAGAAATTTGCAACAAAACAGCGCCATTGTTCAGTGCGAAAATTCTTTAACCTCAACTTCAGCCGCTGAAAACAGGGGATCCGTGGATAAATACTCTAATTTTGTGCATGGTGGTGTACAAGTCTCCACCTTACCATCTCCTGAGACGAATTCATTTTTGAACCCGCTCATACCTCCAGTGGTGAAAGCCACAATCAATGCCAGCAATGATATGGAAGGCAAATATCTCTTATCCCAACTTAGAGATCATAAAATTTTTGAAAATGTTAGGCTTTATCTGGCATACATGTACAAGGCTCCGGACACAACGTGCATTGATGGCAAAACAAAGACAAACATTATGGTTAGGATCCAACGGGAAGGCCTTCCTATAGATATTGGGGCCCTCCGTAGGATTTATATCAAATACCACGAAGAGTTAGGAATAACATCAGCACAAACTAATAAAGATCTGGAAACTTACGCGTCGCATGTGAGCTCCAATTATATATCAGCACTTCAACGATCTAGAGAGCAACATCGTAAATTTTTTTGTCCCCAATAACGCACTCACTTCTAAACGCCTCAACCTCTTTTACCATAATTGCGGTGGTATGAGAGGGGAAATTAACAAACTTTATCTGGACGCCAAATCATGCCATTTCAACGTTCTTACCTTAACTGAAACGTGGTTGAATGAGTCTTTTGTCAATGAAGAGATTCTGGATGGAAAGTGGTCAATTTTTAGAGACGATAGGGATTCTCACAGCACTGAGCAATTGCGCGGAGGAGGAGTCTTGATTGCAGTGCAAAATTCGTTTTTCAGTGAGCCCGTCAGTACTGCCTCTAAGAATTCCTACCAGCATAAAACAACTTAAACAGAGTGAACAGCGTCGTAGACCTCGGTGTTATGTTGGACAATAAACTTCGATTCAACTTGCATTACGATGAAGTTATCTCTAGGGCCAATAAGCTACTCGGCTTCACCAAACGTCGATCCAAAGAGTTTCAAAATATTGGGGTATCTAAGACGTTGTACGTCGCGTTAGTTCGCCCAATGCTTGAATATGCTTGTCTTATTTGGGATCCTGTTTTTCATGTCCACATTGACAGACTTGAATCGGTTCAAAAACAGTTTGTATTGTTTGCATTGAGGTCGCTATATGATCCTAAAAAATTTCAGGATTTACCCCCCTACGAGCACAGGCTGCAAATTTTGAATGTGCCATCACTTGCTTCCCGGAGAATTACGATAACCTGCTGTTTCGCGTTTGATGTCCTCAGAGGCTCGATAAATGTTCCATTTTTAACTAATAAAATAAAATTACATGAGCCCTTGCGAGTCACTAGGCACTCTCGTCTGTTGGTGGAAGAGCGGCACCACACAATCTATGCCGATAATGAGCCTATCAATAGATGTTGCAAAACGTTTAATTCACACGGTGCGCATTACTCCCCAGACATGTCCAGAACCCATTTCAAAGCTCTGCTATCAAATGCCCTAGCATCTTAATCCCATCATGTATCCAACCCTGACACCATATTTTTATTGTATCAATCTAATTAATTTTAATTTGTATTTTTTAAGTAATTATTGTGAGTTAGCGTACAAAATTTGTATATTTTTATTTCTTGTATCAGTGCCTTGCTTGGCTAATAAATAAATAAATAAATAAAGGTCTAGAAAATAAGTTGAGTAAAATATTCAGTGAAAGACATTGTATTGAATTCTATCGAAAATAAAACTTGTGTAAACAGAAATCTTGTGTTTTTCCATTTCAATAGTTATTAAAAAAATAGAATTTCGTGGGCCGTCAACAATTTTTGGTCCGATGAGCCAGATAATATTGAAACTAGTATTAATTGGCTTTTAATTTCTTTCATCTCAAACAAGGCTAATTTTTATTAGTAGATAAAATTAAAGCTGTAATCAGGTTGTAGTGTTTAGGAAGATGGATGGCCGTTTAAAACTCTCTGAACTACGCGCGTTTCCGTAAAAGACGTCAAAGAAGAGATTGCTGATGCATTGGACATTAAGAATTTTTGCGCTGGAAGCTGTGATTATATTGGTTTCGAAGAAACCGGTGATGATATGGAAGGTGAGGATGCTTTGATTTTTGTAGCTGATTCATCCTTCGTTGCTGTGTTTGCAGGCTGAATAATATTCTACGACAAAATAATCGGACTATCATTTGACTTCGCTATTGCTGTAACTGGATGAATTCGAGGTGTGCTTGCTTGCATTTGTTGTGAATTAGATACGAATATTCGCTTCTGCTGACTTACAGACCATACAGTTGTTAGTTCTGATAAATTCGAGTTTTACGTCGTATTGGAAGATGTTATAATCGTTCCATTTAGAGATGGTAATTGATAATGTGCAGACGTTGCCATAGATTGCATCACTTTCAGAGACTGATTTTAAGGGTGGATTTTCTTCGAATGTTCGGCATTACTCTCAATGTACAGGATGAGTGCTGGAATTTTATAAGCGAGCCAGTGTTTGCCACTCCAGCCCAACTGCGTAGCCCATCCGTGTTGTTGGAGGGAGAGGAGAAACGGTTGGAGCACGTGGTGGACCAAGAATTCGCCAGTATGGGAGAGGCGTTGGGATGCACCTCCTTGGTGAAGCACGTCATCAAGACGAATTCAGCGCCCATCAAGCAAAAGTATTACGCCGTGTCACCAGCATTGCAAAAGCATATTGACGAGGAGCTGGTAGATATGTTGAAGCTAGGTTAATGGTCAAGAAAAAATATGGTCCCTACCGTTTCTGCGTAGACTTCCGAAAGGTTAATCGGGTAACGAAAAAGACGCAAAATCCCTGTCGTATATTTCTGCAACGTTAGATAAATTAAGTGATGCCAGGTATCTCAACACGCTGGATATTAAATCAGCATACTGACAAGTGCCGGTAGCGGCAGATTCTCGCCAGTACACAGCATTCACAATACCGGGTAGAGATCTTTTCCAGTTTCGCCGAATACCTTTCGAGTTTTCAAATGTCACATGGCAACGTCTGATCGACAGAGTCATTGGCCCAGCACTCGAGCCTTATGTGTTCACTTATCTGGATGATATCATTATCGCGACGCCAACCTTTGAAAAGCACCTAGAGATCCTTCAGGACGTCTTCCGACGGTTAAGGGCAGCGGGCCTGAAATTGTCTAGAGAGAAGTGCTTCTTTTGCCAAGCGCAACTGAAGTATTAGGGTATATAGTTGATGAGCATGGGCTAAGTGTTGATCCCGAGAAGGTGGAGTGCAAGTTAAAAATTCCCAACCTCTATACTGTGACACAGGTTTGCCAGTTCCTGGGCATGGTTTCACAGTATAGGCGGTTCATACCTGACCATGTCTCGCTGGTACCTACTCCTACTCCACAAAGGCCACCGATTTGACTGGTCTCCACAATGCAATCTAGCTTTTGAGTGCTACAAGCTGAAGCTAGTGTCAGCCCCTATACTAACATGCCCTGACCTTAGCCTGCCGTTTAACATCCAGACAGACTTGTCGGATGTGGGATTGGGAGCCCTGTTGAGCCAGAACTTTCCGGAGAGGCCAAAACAAAGTACTTCACGACAGAAAAAGAGTGTTTTGTGGTATTATGGGCAGTAGAGAAGCTTCGGCTTTACATTGAAGGAGCCCAATTTAAAGTACTCACAGATCACCATTCCCTCATCTGGCTCAACAACCTTAAGGACTCGACGGGAAGGCTGGTTCGTTCGGCGGTACGGCTGCAGCAATTTGATTTCGAAGTGATGCACAGGAAGGGTAAAGACCATTTGGTTCCCGGTGCTCTGCCGAGGTCAGTGCCCGTGGTTGAGGCAATATTGAAGAATTGTCCATATGGTTTATAGATAATAATTGAATGAATGTAAATACACGTGCCTTTGAATTGACCAGTTGTGAATTGGGACAACTAATTTTGGTTTTATGAAATGTGAAGAATGAAAGTAAGGATTAATTATGTTGACACTTTCTGGGGGTAGAATTTGTGACTAATAATTTAAGCTCTGAATTTTGAAAATTGATATATAGAAAGTAGGTTTTAGAGGTTGAAATTGAAACATACAAAGTTTATGAGGTTTAATCTAAGTAGGTTCCTTAGTTTGGATTTTCGTAGAGAATTTATTACAATTAGAAGAAAATACAGTTTTAATTTCAAACGCGAAACCTATCTTTTACTCTGTGTTACGCTGTGGGTTAACGGTGAATTCAATTAATCACTTCGCAATAAATTGTTGCGCTTAGAAGAAAGAATAGTTGCAAGGAAATCATACTCCTTTGTAATTCACAGCAGCTCTTAGCAACCAAGATGCTAGTGGATCAAAACGATCCTTACCCAGACTCACTGCGGTTAAACCGCTTGGTTAAGTAATATTAGTACTTTCTTTCACATACTCTCAAGATGTAAATCACACACTTCAAACATAGAGAAGAACATGAAGAGGTATCATTACAGCTGTAGATGCATGCGCGTTTATTGTTATCGATTGGTACTGGCGTTGCTCATTCTTAGTTCGTCGGCTAAAGTGGCATTCTTTCTGTCCGGCATTGCGCGATCAGTTCGACAATGAACTCACCAAGGAGAAGATGCAGGAAGAATTCCGCATGAAGAAACAAGCTTTACGTGAGCCTTTCGACCAATTCTATACAAGAAATGTGAGAATCGCGGCACAACTACCGACGGCGGAGGAGGTTTTGCTGAATATTATTCGTAGCAATTTAAGATTTAAGCTTGAAAACAGTATACTATATTTTTCGGTCAACACCATGCAGTCCTATGACCCCGCATATCTATCGAATCCGCGGAATATAGGAGCAGACTATAAGTCAAAAGCGCTAGCAGTTATGAACGTAGTTACTGCGAAAATATGCTGGAACTGGCGAAAAGCGGGTCACCGTTTTTCTGCCTATCCCATGGAACCAACGCAATTCAATTAGCTCTGTGGGAAGGAAGATGATTATGCAACAGACTGCCCGGATTGTCTGGAATCAAAAAAAAAAAATTACCAAGGAATGCCCAGAACATCAGTCGACTCCAAAGACAGATGCCAGAGGAAAACGAAACCGAATCCTCTTACGTAAGTCACCCCCAGCTTGGCATCCAGTTGCGAATTCCGGCGTACCAACTTTCTCCCATTCGCAACTTCAAATTGCCGCCGTAACATCTCCACCTTCCTTTGGGCACTCCTACCTTTTCCTCTGTGTATTTATTTATTTTTATTAAAATTTTACCGATTTCCCTACAATATTAATTTCCACATCATCACAATCCTACCCTTTTCCCTGATTTTTAATTACAAAAAATTAGTAATATAATAATAACTTAAATTTTCCCACTAACAACATTCCATTCATTAGTTCCCATTAACAAAACTTCATTTAATACATTTTCCCTATCAAAACCGAATTTCTTCCTTCATACTAACTAATTCTATTCACTAGCTCCCACTAACAAATTTTATTTTTTTTTTATACTAACGAAAATTCATTCACGTTTCCCTACTAACAAAATCAATTTCATACCCGATGCATAGTTGAAGTTGCTTATTAGATGAATGGGTAATCAATAGAAAATGGCTTCGTTGGTAGCGTCGCGTATTCTCGACCGGGGGTCTGCTGGGACCCTGGGTTCAAGTTTCCCGAGCGCAGGGAAGCGCTCTTTTTGGGGTGTTGGCAAAATCAATAGTTTCCGTATATGCATATGTGACACTTTGCATCCAATCAAACGCTTCTATGATTATGCAAATTGCCATATATGAAAAAATGGAAATTATTGCGTTTGTCGGTGCAAAAAGATGTGTGGATGTATTGAACTTCGATTACGTTACCCAGATGCGGCAGCGGTAATGAAAAATGAAAGGATTGCGGGATCGAATTTGCTGGAGGTGAAATTTGGGATTGGGTGCTTGAATTGGCTGACTTTGGACTTTGGAAAGATAAGAGGGATTGCTTTTGGCGAGGGAGTTTTTCGGTTTTTTGTGGAATGATTTGCTGATGGATGGTTGGTCGAGTGGTCTAGAAGAGAAGATAAAGTTTTGTGGCAGTGTCGGTGAAAAAGTTTTAAGATAAATTTGGGGAAAAAAGTTTTGACCTTGTTGTGAGTGACGGCAAGACGAAAGTGGAAAAGTGGAATTTGGTGATAAGAGTTTGTAATTTGGGTTTCCGGGATAAAGTCTTAATGAAGGAATGTTCGAAGTGGACGATTTTAATTTCAAATTGGGATGCACAATTACAAATCGAAAGGGTCGTGAAGCGATTGCGACGACGTTAATAAACAAATAAACGAAACCTGTTAATAAAAAACTGAATTGAAGTGAATACCAAGACGTATATGGTAGTTTAAAGTGCTGAGACATAAATGTACAGTGACTGAAGATAAAAGTGGAATAAATTAAAAGTTGGTGCAATAATATAATCTTTAGTCAGGCCAGTGTCGGGATTCCGAAAGTGAGAAAAAAAAACAAACAAAATAAAAACAAAAAAACAAAGAAGATTAGTGGCAGTTCGTACTTGCGTTTATTGGAAATTGTAATTAATTATAATTTACTGAATTTTTCTAATTTCCCCCCTTTTTCAGTTGCAGAGCGCTCGGCAGCATTAAAAGGGTGAGTAAATTCTTCCTTCTTTTTGTTCCTTTCAATTTGATTTCATTTGTAGCAATCTTTTTTTTATATGCAATTTTATTTTTTTTTTCACTTGCTTGATTAATTATTTGAGAAAACATATTTAGATCGCTTTTAATTAGGAAAGGGGGTCATTTTATTCACTGAATTTGTTTGATTTTTATACTGTGCTAATTTTTTTTCATAGTTTGTAATTTGAATTGGTGGGATTTGTGTAGAGTAAATAAAATGTTCTAATTAATAATAATTTTTCATTTCTGAGAATGACCTCCTCCTCTTCCTTCCGTTTCCCTTTGTGTTAGGATTTACATGTAGGGTGGCTCAGCACGAGCAGAGAGTGTCCCGGAAGTCTCACGAGTCAACTGAGCGCTAGCCGGCCTCAGTATGCCACCGCGGGCTACACACCTCTCTGCTATAAATTAATGTCTGCGATTGCGGTAACTTCCGCGGTCACAACAACTTCTTTTAATCACCTCTCCAGCTGACCACATTTCTGTCGCGGTCCCTCATCTGACTACCATCACTATGGAGCCGGAGACGCCAGGAGTCTCCGATGCTCAGATCATCCACAGGCACCTTAAACCCTACCATGTAGGACTGAGAGAATACCTTGTCGCTCGTCATCGTATTTCCATTTAAGGAGTCAGTTTAAGGACGTCTCCTACAGTTAAGCGTGCCACCCGTCCGATGCGAGACCTCCGGAGGAAAGTGAAGAAGATGAGGAAACTAATGCGTGCGATCAAGACGGATGAATTACTCAAAGATGACGTCGGTCCGTATACGTTAGCAGATGTTTTGCAGAATCGAATGGTAGACTTAATGGACACTGGAGCCAGCATCAGCTGCATAACAGCCGGTTTACCAAAGTAAGTTCCGAAGAATCATATGGATTAAATCCAACGCTTGACTAACTGTCTGAGTATGGCGGACAGAACTCGTCACTCCATTGTAGAAAAGCTCACGACTGATGTCACCTTTAAGAGTACAACCAAATCTCTGGACAAACTTGGTGTCTCACACTATAAATGTGGGAGATGTAAAGCCTATCTAGCAGAGCCATTTTCCCATAACTCGGGTGAAGGAAAAGTCTTTATACGCCAAAGTAGATCGAATGTTGACAATCGCAAAGCGCATGGGTCTCACCAGTTACCTTAGTGGTTAAACGTAACAAGGTCTGACTATGCCTAACTGCGAGGCGCCTGAATTTCGTCACTGTTAAAGACCCTGCCCTCTCCCGCTGATCGAGGGTATCTTAAGTCAACTACAAAAAGCCCATTTCATCACCAGCTTAGACCTTAAGGACGCGTTCTCGCAGATCCCTTTAGATCCAAGCTCGAAGGAGAAGACCGCCTTCATAACACCAGGTCGTCCATTATACCACTTTGTCATCATGCCATTTGACTATGAGTCGCCTCATGGATAACGCTATACCGCTACACTTACGTGACCAAGTCTTTGTATACCTAGAAGACTTACTATTAATTAAAGAAATCTTCGACGAGCATATTCTCTTGTTTCAGGAAATAGCCTTGCGGATCCAAAAAGCAGGACTAACCATCAACATCCGAAAGAGTCAGTTCGTTATGACGGAAATCAAGTACTTGAGCCATGTCATGGGTCACGGCAACATAAAGACGGATTCAGATAATACTAAAGCGATAAACCCGTTTTCATTGGTCAAGACCACCAAGCAGTTGCGTCGCAACTTGAGTTTATGCGGTTGGTATCAACAGCTTTTACAGAATGATGCGGCAATCACTACGCCTCTAACAGACATGTTGTGTAAAAGACGAAAGTTCATCTGGGAAGACCATGGCTTATGGGCCTTTCCAGAGCTAAAGAAACGCCTGACAACAGATCCCATACTTCATAGCGCAGACTTTCAAAAATAATTTTAAATCTATTGTGACGCAAATCAACATGAAGCGGGAGCAGTTTTAATCCAGCCTACGCAGGGCGGCGACGAGTGTCTATAGCGCACATATCCCATAAGCTAAACTCGGCCCAGCAGAACTTTACTGTTCCTGAGTAGGGTATTTGGCAGTTGTGAAGCGTTTTCTCGCATATGTAGAAGGACACCCTTTTAAAGTGGTTGCGGATCATGCATCTCTGAAATGCCTCATAAGTCAATCGCACCTTAAAACTGCAAACGTTAAATTTCAAGACTCATCATCGAAAAGGAAGCCAACATGTGGTAGTTGACTCCTTATTGAGGATGTTCGCCCCCACAAGGAGCAGAGTTGGTACAAGACTGGGACAGCTCCCTCGCGATAGACCTCGAGCAGCCTTCTTTTAAATCCTTCAAGTGTTTATGTCGATTATATTCGTCATCACAAAACTGTTTTTTTATTTTTTGGAATATATAACGAGTATACTCGTCATGAAATAGTCCGCGTGGTGTAGTGGCTAGAGCACTAAGCCCATAAGCCGAAGGTCTCTGGTTCGAGTTTCGTTGGCGTCAACGAGATTTAGTTCGAGTAATTTCTTCGGACGGACATAAGCCTGTTTACTTATGATACGTACTGGTTTGAAATCAGAACGTACCGCAGATGGATGGATGGACCCACGGCCAAAGCGTGATAATGATCATATATCACCTTGTGGAGTGCCGATATACTCGATCATGATATTTAGATACTCTATCTATTTCTAAGCGAAGGCTCGAAGGGAGCTATAGTGCTACGAAAAGAAAAAAAGATACACGTCATGAAGGAAAAAAAAATACTCGTCATAAAGGAAAAATAAATTGCCTTCGTATTATAATTTATTAGTTCAACTGTAATTTTTCTTTCATGAGTATGAGCACATCAAGGGGTTTAAAGAGAGTATCCACTTTAAAATATTCCCTTAGTCCAAAAATTATATGTGCTTATTTGTAAGAGCTTGTGTCAAGTTCACAAGCAAACTCTGACAAATACCGTCCAAAAATGGTTGTTTTTTTTCAAATGAAATCGTGTTTTTATTCATTTATTCGTTGACTCTGCAGTGTATTAGTTCATAAAACAAAAATCACCTTGTGTAGTTATTTGACAAGAAGAGTATGTATGTTCATATTGGATGTGAAAATGTCCGTAAAGGACTGCAATGGTGATCTACTGCCTCAGCGAGCCAAAAATTGCGTAAGCGAGCTGGTAGCTAGTGTTGTGGTTTCATGGGGCGGGTTCTTTCCACCAATGAAAGGTTCCATTACAAAATTTCACGCACCTCGGACGGGCAAATTATGACACCGTATGAAACGAAACTCAGCTTGTACCTCTTTCTACCTTTTGCTGGCAGGGCGGTCACACGACCGCGAATGCACCACTGATTCGCGAAGATTGCAAATAAAATTGCGACGACCTTTTCGCTAGTTTTTCTCCTGGACCGAAATTATGTTTCTGCCGTTGCCGGCATAATTAACACAAGAACTGCCATCCATCAAGGTGGAAGTCAACACACAAAACGACTCAATTGCCACGAAAAATCAAATTCTTCGCAATTCGATTTTCTGAGACACGTAAATTGTAGCTTCTGCGAAAGAATCTCATAATTTCCCGACAAATTCTAGCCTGGAAGGCTGGCCCGCCCGCTTATCACACACTCCGCACATCGCTTTCGGGTTTTCTTGCTTTTCCGCGCGCTTAACTCAAACAACATGTCAATTCGCGCTTTTATTTTTTTCTTATGATCCTGAGTCTGTCGTCGTTCACGACCTCGCAGCAACTCCCGTTCCTCGACTAGACAACATCTATCCAAAATTTTTGCCCAAGATGGGAATCAATCGATAAGTTAAATCACAAGGAAGAAGTTGGTTTTTATGTTGACTGGGATAAGACTTAGCCGGGTGAATTTTCGTGTTAAAAGCGTCTAAATTATCATCAAAATGCTTCCGGACGAGGTTATAACATCGGAAAGTCAAAAGTCACTGACAGCTAGGTCACTTGCACTAAATAACAACCTTCCAGCTACATCAACTAGAGAACGAAACAAACCAAAGATTCGTTGTTCAAACTATTGTTGCAAAATTTTTATCCTAGCATTTATTTTTCAAACCTCACTGGTTATTGGACTCAAGATAAATTAGGGTCAGCTGGCTTCACACATTACATCTATACTAACCGGCATATGCAATAAAATTAGCAATTATCAAATTAAAACTCAACAGTACCCCAGAATGGAGTACTAGTGAAACATCGTTATCATCGATAGCAAATGCCCGAATAACATAAGCACAACAGATCTTAATGAATCAGAACGAAAACAACAATCGACAAGAATTCTATTTTTAGGGGATCCAAAAGACAAATGATGGTAGAAGAGATAATGAAATCAATCGTATTAAACCATCGTTCAATACATTAAAGTTGAACTTGGGAGAGTTCTTGTTAACGACTGTTTTGCAGAACGCTTCATAGGATGACCTACTTACATTACTGAAACTTCGGCAGAAGATCGATTAAATACCTCCTTCCAGCCACACAGCTCCACAGCTTGCACCTTCCTCGTGCACACAGCTTGCACCTTCCTCGTGCACAAGCGGCTAACACCGCGCTACGATCCGCGTAAAGTGGCGGCGAAAAACAATCCCGGACGGAATAAATAAATACGTTTCAAACTACTCCGCGACGACGGCCGTCGGGGATAAGTTGGCATACGTCGCGCAGTAAAAGGAAAGCGAAAAGTACCCGATGCACGAAAATGCATCAAACAGCATTAAGGCCTACTGGTGTGCACCAAAGCTAAATGAATTGCATTTAGTAACCACTGATGGTTGCACGCGAGTTACGTTATCACTACTTGGCCCCCTACTACTCGAAGCGATTCGACCACGTCAGACCACTGTATCATTTCTATAAATACAGAATGATGCAATATTAAAAGAATGCATGCCGGATATTTGCACTGGAAACTGTAGTATATTACGGAAAACTCGACAAAACAAGAAAAACACTTTTAAAAACTTCAGATACCAACTTTATTTCAAAAGGGGACGTTAAAATAATAGTCGCGTAACAAATTTACTTATCGAAACAATTCAAATTCACTAATAAAACTTAATTTTCGAGAACGATCGTTCTTTCCTATATAAATTCCAAAATGCGACTGACTTACTTTTTAAATTGCAAAAAGTACCGAAATTTTCAAACAAGGAAACAATTCGAACAAAGTATTTCAGTATTTTTCCTTTAACAAATTGAGTTGTCTCTCTGTCTGTTGACTATTCTGAATTGTAATCTTTTAATATTTACTTTGACATTTCACTTTAAATGTCATAATTGTTATTGTTTGTACAACAAGTGCGCTAACAAAGTTCCGATCAAATAAACATATCAAATAAAAAGTGACTGGGATTCGTTATTCCTGCTGTGATCAGATCTAAGAATAAGTACTACAGGAAGCCCGATATAGCACATATACAGTGTGCATGAGTGAAGTAAAATTAAACGGAGGAGAAGTTGTATGACAAGGGTAGCGTACATAGGAAGAAAAGAGACACAGCATGGGCTACTAATGTCATGTTGGCTGTTCTACTGTGATAAGTGTCAGATAACAATGTAAACAAATCGCGAAATCGAATCAAAACTTACGTTAATTTGGTGAATTTCGTTTGATTATCGCATCGTGAATTCGGGAAACATTCGAAAGTGGCAAAGCGTGGTGTTCGTTTCAAATCGGTTTCAAATATCGGTGCTTTTAATTGAAAGTGAAAAAGAAATCGTGGAAAATAAAGTGGTTCGTGAAGAAGTGCGAAAAAAAATTTTTACCGCGCGTTAGTGAAAACTCGCATTTTAGATGAAACTAATAACGAACTTAATTAATTAACTTGTTTCTTTTCGCGTGCCGTGAATTTTGTTAATTTAAATAAGCCGTGTACTTAATGGCTACGGTTTGAAATTGATGGTGCTAATTTTTGTTTACGTTTCGGAATAAAATGTCAAACAATATTGAGTGACATAATATCTTGGCCCTCTAAATGAATGGCGGCATCAAAAAAATCATTATCTTGAAGGGATTGAAAGTATGTATATTAATTAATTTTGGATTATTTTCTGTATTTTTTTTAGGAAAAAAATTCCTAAACTGATATATATTTCAGATTTACGATAAATAAATAATATAACAAAATTAAATGAAAAATATTCAAATTAAAAAAATTCTTTTTAAAAACGCTATTTAGTTTTTTGTATAACAATACTTCCCATATACTCGTACATGTATTTCGAAAACAAGTTGTTTTCTTCATCAGTGGTAAGGGTATGAAAAACTCAATCCTTTGGTTCTTTATCCTTTTGAGTATGAATTGCAGCCGTTCTTCATTGAGTTTTTTACACCCTTACCACTGCTGAAGAAAACAACTTGTTTACGAAATACATGTATATGGGAGTATTGTTATACAATAAACTAAATAGCGTTTTTAAAAGCAATTTTTTTAATTTTGAATTTTTTTCATTTAAATTTGTCATTCTAGGCGCTATTATCTCCGAAATGAATAATATATCTCAGATAATCCTTTTACCTAAAAGGAATCTCGGTTTTCTTGCTTCAAATTTAAACTAAATATATACATATGTACTAGTATATATATATATATATATATATATATATATATATATATATATATATATATATATATATATATATATATATACATATATATATATATATATATATATATATATATATATATATTGTATATATATATATATATATATATATATATATATATATATATATATATATATATATGTATATATATATATATATATATATATATATATATATATGTATATATATATATATATATATATATATATATATATATATATATATATATATATATATATATATATATATATATACATATATATATATATATATATATATATATATATATATATATATATATATATATATATATATATATATATATAGTGGAATTTCAATTATCCGAACCCCAATTATCCGAATCGATTTTCGGCGAAGTAAATATTTAAAACTACAGCGCAAGCGCGTGTAATAGGATAGTGTCCAGGCAATGCCTATGTGTCATTACTATAGCAACGACGCGTTCACTATCCACCATTCCTCTAACATGCACTCCCTGCATTCCCACCAGTCTGCCTTATCTGCTTTGCTGTTCTCATCTTTGTTGGTTAAGTTCACCCGCACCTGCGCACCAGAGTATCTATCCGCATTCGACCGCTGCACGTGTTGACATAATGTTTAGCGTATTCTGCTGTCGTTCGGGTTGACATTGCGTTTAGCGTCTACTGCTGGATTTAGTGTCCGAAATGAGTACAAAACGTAAACGTGTTGCGCTTTCACTGAGTGATAAAGTGGAAATTGTCAATCAATTAAATAAAGATGTGCCTGGAAGACAACTTTTAGAGAGATTTGGCATCGGAGCAGCTACAATATCGGGCCCTGACAGCGCTAAAGTTTCAAGTTTTGTAAGTGCATTAGATGGTAAAGATGGATGTTCATCTAGGAAAATGGTGAAAAAAGCTAAAAATGGACAGCTTGAAATGGCGGTTTTCACGTGGTTCCTACGGCAACGTTCAATTGGACAAACGATTTCAGGTCAAATTTCATTTGAAAGAGCACTGATATTTAGTGAAAAATGGGCATGGTTGAGTGTTGCATGTCGTACGGTG